>VUQS01008935.1:0-17076 GCA_015108495.1 Heterochromis multidens
GTAGGACAAGCACAGAGATGAGTCCACTGTCAGAGGCCATAAGAAGATCATTTGTAACCTTCACTAATGCTGTTTCTGTACTGTGATGAGTTCTGAAACCTGACTGAAACTCTTCAAATAAACCATTCCTCTGCAGATGATCAGTTAGCTGTTTTACAACTACTCTTTCAAGAATTTTTGAGATAAAAGGAAGGTTGGAGATTGGCCTATAATTAGCTAAGACAGCTGGGTCAAGTGATGGCTTTTTAAGTAATGGTTTAATTACTGCCACCTTAAAGGCCTGTGGTACGTAGCCCATTAATAAAGATAAGTTGATCATATTTAAGATTGAAGCATTAATTAATGGTAGGACTTCTTTCAAAAATCAAATCATGATTACAATCACCGGTTGATATCACCCGTTTGAGTTCACATCACTATTTAATCATTTTACCTCATTCCTGGCCCTAAGTTCCCCCTGTCCCAACTGTTTTTTATGGAATGTGTTGCAGTCCTGAAACGCAGGAATGGGTGTTAATTACACTATACAAAAGTTGACTAAACAAAACATGAAATATGTTGATTCATACTGCCTACAATGAAATAAAAAAAAAATTTAAAAAATTAAAAAAATCAAAGGAAATTTAACAAGGGTGGTGCGGTGGTTAGCACTGTCGCCTCACAGGAAGTAGGTCTTGGGTTCGAATCCAGCCTGAGGCCTTTCTGTGTGGAGTTTGCATGTTCTCCCCGTGTCTGTGTGGGTTCTCTCCAAGTTCTTCCTCCCACAGTCCAAAGACATGCGTGGGGTTAGTTTAATTGGTGGACAGCTGGGATAGGGTGCAGCCCCCTGTGACTCTAAACTGGATAAGTGGAAGAAAATGGATGGACGTGTTTTTTATTTTTAATATAGTTACATTTGGGTTAATATTATTTATGAAAATTACTTTATATTTAATTAGTAAATGTCCATTTCACATATTTTAATACACAATTTAAGAAAACTTGTCATAGAAAAAATGGCTTAATGTAAGTAATCAACTGTCGAAGCCGTCAGTTCACATGTTTATCCATTTTTTTTTCTTGCGTGCACAATATAATTATGAAAATTAAATTTCATAATAAGCTCCTGGTATATATTGTGTATGCTATGATTGTGTAGCAGACAGACAAACGCTGAAGGTTTGCCCTTAATTTGCCTTTAACCTTTGCAGCTTAACACCCATCAAAGCTTTCACATAGGAGGCTGTGAGCCTGTGTTACCATGGTTACTATCTGCAGCATGGCTTCCCCTGCTCAAACACACACACACACACAGACACAAACACATTACACGCCTTTCTCCAGGCTGAAATTTAATCAGTGGCCGTTGGTGTGTCCAGAAATGACAGCGAAAGGCTATGATGTGATTACAGTTGCTTTGTGAGAGCCGGTCGGTCAAAGACGCTCTGTGGCTCCACTGATGTTTCACAGATCTCCATGTTTGATTTCCTCTCAGTGGTATTTTGAATATCATATCCCTTATGTCAGCCTCAGTCTCCATTTATCAATAACTTAACATTGACTAGAGATAAAAAAAAAAAAATTGTCTGTATATTTTCCCATATATGAATAATGGCTGCAATCCTCAACATGTGGAGGGAGGATGATGTCATAGCAGTCTAAAACATCTTTACCGCCACATTTTTAAACTACGGAGCCAGCAGGAGGCGCTCGGTGGGGGATGATGAGGCGTCCTGCTTTATTTTTAAGCCATCACCCATCTCACATGTTGAGACAGTGTCCTTCATTTTGATTGGCTCTAGTTTCCTAAGGTCAACCCTACAGGAGAGACACTTTAATCCAGTGGCTGTGAAGGAGGAAGTGAAAGCTGCCATCATGGGTCAAGCGCAGGTTAACCCGTCACCATCTTTCACTGTCCAACAGGGAAAATTGTGAATCATTGCAAAGTCACAAGTTACGCAGATATCAACAGAATATGAATTATTTATAATGGGATAGAACGGTTTTAAGGCGGCTCTCTGAGAGCAACACAGAACACGTTACGTCACATCCCTGCTTAAAAGCTTCTTCAGGCCGAAGAATGAAAGTTTTGATGGAAATAAGCTCGTGAAGCATGTGAATTTTTCTGCGCTTGACTGTAAAAAGTGAAATGATGTGCTTTGTCACACCTTTATGATCTTAAAGAAAAGCCAAGTTTTTTCATTAATTTGAGAATTTTTTCTTGTAAATTTTTATAACATGTTTTTGTTGTTTCATTTTTGTTTCAAAGATTTTTCTAAATTTGTGTGACTTTTTTCTCATCTAAATTTGTAATTCTCTCTCTTTGAGAGCTTTGTTCTGGTTTATTTTTCTTGTAAACCTAAGAGCTGTGTTCTCATATAACTTTGAGAATTTTTTCTCATACATTTGTGAGATTTTCCCACTGAATTTTGCAAGGTTTTTGTCTGGTAAATTTGAATTTGTTTCTTATAAATTTGTGAGGGGTGTTTTTTGCAAACCTGAGAGTTGTGTTGTCATATTTGTGAGAATTGTCTTCATAATTTTCAAGTTATTTGTGATTTTTCTTCTTGAAAAATTGTTTTTAATCAAACATTTTTGAGTTGTTGTCTTGCAGATTTTTGATACTTGTGAAATTCTGTGAGTAGGGATTAAATAAACTTAACAGACTGAGATAACGGCTTTGCTTTAATTGGCCAATCACACCCTTGTTGTTAAGAGTTTAAAATCTCTGAAAGACCAAAACATTTTTAAAACAGCACAAATTCACCATCCTCATGGTCTGAAGTGAAAAATTTGGTGAGCCTTTATTTTGTACAACTAACCAGAGTAATCACTTTGACTGCCAGCTGGTAGTTTATACACAACAACACAGCTTTTTCCTCAGTGCTGAAGCAGTATTATATATACATACATTCATCTTAAACTATCTGAACCAAAAAATTGTTTACCTGGTTTCTCTGTCTCCGTTGACTTGCTGGGAGTTGTAGTTCTCTTAATCAGAAGCCCTGAAGTCCTCCTGGCCACCGTGGGTCCTGCTGAGGCTCGGACGGGTGAAAGTCTCGTGGGATGAACTGTGGACGTTGTGTGTTGGGCTGCTGTGCTCGTAAGTGTCGGCGTCCGGATCAGACTAACCGCTGGTGAGAAGGTTGTGGCTCTGCCCGGCGCTATGGTTAATCGAGTTGTCACTGTGGTCGGAGCTGCAGCAGTCAGAGCTGACACAGTGGTGGTGGTTCGTTGTTTTAAGGTTGTAATTGGTGCTAAAGTCGTTTTTTCCTCCGTAGTGCCACTCTGAGATGCTGCCACAGTTGGTGTGGTCGCCCTTTGTGTTGTTACTGTTCTTGTTGTCCTGCTTGGGGCTGTAGATTGTTGGGTCGTCTCTGGCATCTCGGCTGTAGTGTAACTTTGAGCCATGAAGGTCGTAGGTTGTCGAGTTGTTGTGAGTAGCTGAGCTGTGGTGATCGTCGCTGTTGCTGCAGCTGTTTCATCCACAGTTGTTGGTGAAGCTGATAAACCAAGAAAAAGCAAGCAGTAAGCTCAATTTTCTGTCTCCACAAGGGTGAAACCAAAAGGCAATCATCATGGGACTGAAAAAGAAGCCAGCTCTAAAATGCCAAAAAACTGCAGTTCCTCTAATGTCCACTTGAGGCTGGCTCCAGCAGTGAGTCAGTCCCCACATACTCCCATTTTAAAATGTCCAACTTTACAGCCGAAATAAACATGTTTACAGCCTGATACAAGACACAGGTCAGTCTTAAAGGAACATGACTGCTGTGACTGACAGGTGTCCTGACACTGGAGGCTGTAACTGCTAGTTCTTTACTTGACTCCACCTCAGCAAATTGGAGTCACTAAACTAGACCTCTCCACTGCGTCCATGTCATTTGCACCTTTTGGAGCATTTGAATAGGACTACCTGACAAATAATATGGCCTTTATTTTATTAGTCTATTAGTTAGAACTATCAGCAGGTATCCGTGTACATGTCTGCACTTTAAGCTCCTATTCATATAGCTGTAACTTACATGTTTTTTTTTTATAAAAAGCTCAAATAAAAAAAGCACATAAAATAAATCAAAAATATTGTATTAAACATTAAGGAATTAGTAATTTTTATACTCAGCCCTCTGTTTTCAAGAGCTCAAATGTAATTGATCAATTAAAAGCCATTTCATGGACAGGTGAGCACTATTTCTTCATTAAAACTGAACAAATTAAGCAGGTAAAATGTCTGCAATTGATTCCAGTGTGTCATTTGCATTTTGAAGTTTTTCTGTGAATCCACAACATGTGATCAAAGAAGTTCTCAATGAAACCGAAACAGGCCAAAAACAAAACAAATCTATCAGAGAGATAGAGAGTGGGAACATTAGGAGTGCTCAAATCAACAGTTTAGTACAAAAAAAAAAAAAATAGCAAAACAAAAAGGTTTAAATGACCACAGAAAATCACATGGGGGATGATAACAGGATCCTTTCCATACTGAAGAAAACCTTTACAATATCCATACAAGAGAAAAACACTCTCCAGAAGGTAGATGTATCATTATCCAAGTCTAACACAAAGGGAAGACTCCACAGAGGTTTCAGTACTAGATACAAACCAGTGCTCAGTCTCAAGAACAGAAAGCCAGATTAGACTTTGATAATACACATCTAATAAAAGCCAGAGCAGCCCTGGAGCAGCATTATTTGGACAGATGAAACCGATGATGAAAGATCACCAGAATGACAAGAAGAAAAAAGCCCAGAGGAGGCTCTGAACAGATGATGATCTAAATTATATAACACTGGCTATAAAACACAGTGGAGGCAATGTGACATATGGGCACCAATGGCTTCCTTTGGCCAATAACTAAACTTTATCGATAATGTGACACAAGACTCCATCATGTACAAAACTACACAGAGTTTCACAGTTCAGCTGGAAAATGACCCAAAACATACTGTGAAAGAAACCCAGGCATATTCGAAGGTAAAGAAGCTGAATATTCTGCAGAGGCCGAGTCAGTCACCTGATCGAGCTGAAATTTACTTGCTTAAAGCAAACTAAAGAAAGGCCCATGAAAAAATAAAAGACAACATGAAATTAAGAATCAGAATTTATTTATGATCTAGTTACATCTGAGTCTATATAGAGTCTGTATAGAGTCTCACCCTTAAGCCCAGTAACTTAATTATATTTTTAAACAAGCTGTTTTCAGTGATTTATTTATTTATATCCTTTAAAGGTCTAAGAGCTTGAAAGAAGGCGACTGGACTTCTTTAAGTTGTTTAAAGACGTTTCACCTTTCATCCAAAAGGCTTCTTCAGTTCCAAAACCAAGTGATGGAGGGTCCCAGGTATTTAAACCCTAGTGGGGGCTGTCCCTTGAGAGGTGGTCGTTAACCCACTATTGAACATGTGAGTCGGTGATGACCAAAGGCGTTGGTCACTACCGACTCACATGTTTCAAGGTGGGTTAACGACCACCTCTCAAGGGACAGCCCCCACTAGGGTTTAAATACCTGGGACCCTCCATCACTTGGTTTTGGAACTGAAGAAGCCTTTTGGATGAAAGGTGAAACGTCTTTAAACAACTTAAAGAAGTCCAGTCGCCTTCTTTCAAGCTCGCAGACTACCATGACCTGGATGACTGAGAAACTACACAGACATCCTTTAAAAGTGTGCTTCCAGTTCTTTCCCATTTTACACATTTGGTTGTGTGTATTACAGATAATCCAGGAGCTTAATCCTGATTACACTTTTAAAAGTTGTTCTGGCCCTAACTTTAACTTCCTGACAGAACGAGCTGTGAAGATGAGCCAAACCCTGAACGCTGGCCTCCTGGAGAGACTCACCATGCGCAGTTGAATGGACTCTGCTGGTTAGCATGGAGCTCATCCCAGATGGAGAGATGTGACTCAGATTCGTGGGCAGTTGGTGCCATTCTGAAGTTTAAAATAGACAATTTGAAGAGGAGAATTAAGCAGCTCTTTGAGTGTATTTGGTTATTGACAGCAGATGCTTGAATGAGCTTTGTAAAGGTGCTGATGTACTCACCGAAGGGGAGTCGGAAGGAGGAGATGTTAGCTGGTTCAAAAAGAAGAAAAGGTAGGTAAATGTAACTGGGGAGAGGGAGGTTGTTTACATCGTAAAAAAGAAGATCTCTCACTCTGGTACCGTGTTTTTGTTTTTTTTAAATATGTCCTGAGGTCAAACTGCCACCTGCTGGTCATCAGTGAATCTGTTTAAAAAATAAAAAATAATAAAATAATCTGTAAACAAACCTCTGTGCGGCCCTTCGATGATGGTCTGGTTGAAGAGCGGCGTGATGGAGCCAACGTCCCACAACTCAGGCACCTCTCTGCCTGGACAAAACACAAACGTCACATTCAGACAGACACCTTCATCAGCAGCATCATCACCATCGCTACAAAGTGCAAAAAAGAAGTCCCATCCTTTATGTGATCCTGCTTTTCAAGCCAAAATTATTACAGGAAAGATTTTTTCAGACATATTAAAGGAGTATTTAGAAGATGCTGAGATGCTTCAGTGGAGTCAGTCATATATTTTATCTCCTCTCTCCTTTCATTTATTTATTTAAAGCCCTTTTTGTAATCACCCTGTGTGGAAGATAACAAAAACCTTCACCACCAGGGGGTGGAGTTTTACCAGCTGGTGTGATTACCTTTTGATATCTCTTTTTACCTTTTTTTCTTCACATTCTGCTAAGAGCTTTATTTAATTTTGGAACGTTTTAAAGAATTTTTAAACAGAAATTTACAAAAACGTCTCAATCCCCAACTCCAAATCAAGAGGCGAAAAAAGAATAATTCTACCTAGCACACATTAAAGGAAATAGCTTCATATTTCCCGTAAAAAAGTTCTCTTTCCCCCCCTTCCTCCAAACCTCTGCTAATCCTAACACCAAACTGTTAGAATATATCCAATAAATCTCTTACTCCATTTTATCAGAAGAATAAACCTTTGGCTTTTGTAGTTTTACACAACTATAATAACTTGGACTCCTTCCTTGGTCCTGAGCACAGTGAATGTGAGCATTGTTTTTTAATGAATGCTAGAGGTGCACTGGGTGTCAGTGGCAGACTTTTAAAAGTAGATCAGGAGCAGTAACAAAAGATTTCTACTTCCTCTTTGGTGCCACGTGCCCTACGCTAAAAACCAGACCTCTGCACGGCTTTAAAATCAACACAATTTCTCCAGGAACTCAGACGTTTACACACAACAGAAGGTCTACACATACCCATCTTACCGGCCATCACGCAGATGTAGATGCATTCTGAGTTATTCCTCTGGCTCACTGAGACACACAAGCAGAAAACACGCTGTTAGCCTAAGAAACAAACATAAAGCACATCATAGTGTGTTAAATTTAAATAACTTCCATCACCTGATAGTATTGAGGAGGATTTAAAGAGTTCATGAAGGTAACTTGTTGAGTTTCCCATCACATCCAGCAGAATGGCTGTAAAGTCTGAGGGGAAACAAAAATGAGTTTAAACAAAGGAAACTACAGGATGTGTAAAATGAGGCTAAATGTTCAAAGCCTCCTGCCTGTTAGGTCGTTGGTGTCGTTTGTGACGCAGTAGCAGAATCGCCTCCTGAACATGCTGCTTTCTATACTTCTCATGCTGGAAACTGCAAAACACACACAAACAGTTCAGTGAGCACAAAGTAATTCGGGGATTTCAAGTTTAAGATGTGAAAGGACAATACAGCCTCCAAACATCTGGCGCTTGCCTCGTTGAAGTTTCAGCGCGTGAGAGCTGAAGCGACAGCTTAAAGTAGGCCTATCCTGCTTCTTTCCAGCTTTTTATTTTATCCTGCTGTCTCAGCCTCTACTAAAATAGCTTTGCATGATTAATCGTTTAAAATAATCCTTATTCATCTTATTTATCATCTTCTGGGTCTTGGTGCAGTTCATGCTCCACCTTAAACACTGTTTTAGCTCCTCCCCCTTGGCTTCTGAGGCTTTTGCGGAGCTCAGATGACCATATTAGGGATGTCTCCTCTTGATGACATCATACAGATCAGACAGCAGAGAAAAACTGAAACTGTGTGAGGGTGCGTTCCAAAAGTGCCTCCTATCTCCTATTCCTAACCGCTTTACCCCAAAAGTGGGTAGGAGAATTGCTAAGGACTTAGGAAAAGAGAAGAGCCATGCGCTGAGATATGGAACAGCCTTACACTCGTCTCCTTAACAATGTGACGCCGGATGTCCGCTGCGTTGAAACTACAATGTGCAGAAGATGAACTACAAAACACGCGTCTTACCTCGCCACCTGTTCTAATCCTGTCGTGTAAATGAGAACAGCCTGTGAAAAATATTCCTTCATTCCAAAAGTTGGAATTTTAAAGAATAAGGGACATTTAGATCAAGATTTACTAATGTCTGCAGCAACCGAAAGCCTTCTTTTGACGTTAAAAAGCTGCTGGATTTACTGAAGAGTCTCAGTGTCAGTTTGTGACTAAAAGGAGTACAAATAGATACAAATACATATACCTTATGGCATATGTATTTATAAGAGTTTCACTTTCAGGAGAAAAATATTTAAATGAGTCACACACATGTGAATTACAAAGACTGTGGCACACAATTTACTGCAAATTGCACGAAATCTAACGGCAAAAAAAATGTCGTATGCCTGTTGTGGTCATGACAGTTGTTACTAGGAGTCTTCATTTTTATTTGGGAGGGGATATGTTATCAGAACAAGTGCGTAATCAGCACTTTGCCTGGATGTTCAAAGCTGTGAGAGCAGTGCCAAAACTTTGGCTCTGTCCTAAAACTCTTCACTCAATCCTCACACTGAGTGTTTAGAGGCGAGCCCACTTATTGTTCCTCAATAATTGTTTTCATGAAACAGAGCAGAAATGAACTGAATTGAGCTTCTTGTTCTCAGCACTGCGCACACAGCGAACGACTTCTCTGCTAAATCTGTAACAAATAAACGTGTTGGTGTGTTTGATTAATGTCTGAATGTTACAATGTGCTACTGAAACTAAAAAGCGATGCGTGCATTCAGGCACATGACACAGTAACATAGTAACTGGGACATCTCGTGATCTGACGGTAAATAATGTTTTGTGTTCTTCTGCACATCATACAGGTCAGCTGATCCACACAGATGTCAGTTTGTAATAAGCAGCTCTCCTCTGGATAAATCTTACGCTGCACCGGAGTCCTGATCCTCAGAACCTTTTGCACAGTGCTCAGTGCTCAGTAATTTCTTATATCAAAAGCATATTGATTTTCCTTCAGCCTCCTCTCATTGATCTGAATTACCTCAATGTTTTCAGAGAGAAACACATGCGCAACGCCTGAACTTAGACTGGATTATTTGGGTTAGTTGCACATTAGTAATGAACACAGATTATACAGAACCTTAAGCACACTTTTATTAGTTAATATAGATCATAATCTTGAGCTTATATAAATCTATGTTCTTCATGCAGCAACAACTCAACAAAAAGTAGTTTTTATTCCAGCAGTTTGATGATCAGAGTTCAGCTGTGAGTTTAATAAACTGTTGTTAAAAACTCAAAATATATCAGCAGGTTATGGATGAAATGGAAAATGCAGTTAGAATTAATTAATTTAGTCGATTTAATGGTCGGATTGTCCGTCACAATGAATTATGGGACGGCGTTTTCTCCTCCCCATTCATAAAGGACGGTCCAGTGTATCCTATGCTAAAGGAAGCACTGAAGCTCCTTTCCTTAGTATTTGGAGAATTGGAACAGCTCTTATTATGGCCGCCACACAGATACTTCAGAGTCACTTCTCTCAGTGAGGAACCTTCCTAAGCAAAATGGACTGTTTGAACACACCATCTGATTTGTGAAAAGAGAGGAGAAAACGCCGTCCCATAATTCATTGTGATGGACCATCTGACCCTTCATAAAAACAATCGACATAATAAACAAAATAAAGTTGAGCAGATTATATATAACTGCATTTTCCATTTCATCCATAACCTGCTGATATATTTGAGTTTTTAACAGCCTGTTAAACTCACAGCTGAACTCTGAACATCAAACTGCTGGAATAAAAACTACTTCCTGTTGAGCTGTTGCTGCATGAAGAACACAGATTTACATAAACTCTCTAAGGATTATGATCTATATGAACTGATCACAGAGTGTTTAAGGTTCTGTGTAATTCACTTAGTAAGGTTCATTGTTATATTGCAGCCTTTAGGATTATACTAAATTAATATTTACTTCAGGTTATCTGGGATAAATAATGGATGGAAGGAATTTTACTAAACAGGGAAGCGGAAAGGAGTTCGACTGGATCATTAACCAACAGGTAAATATAAGAAAATAAGATCTATGTAATTTTATAGTATTATAGTTTTACGCACATGTTTCTCCCTGAAAACAGTGAGGTATAACCAGCTCCACCTGGCAGTTTGCTGCCTTCTGCCGTGTGATTGACAGAGGAGTCTTGAAGAGGAAGTGGATGTGTGAGGTGTGGTCAGCTTTCCTGTGGGAATGGTCTCACTCTGGTGTGAGTGGGTTTGATTCATGGTAAGGGACTTTTGTTTGTTGTTTTTTGAGTTAGAATATTTAGGGTTGTAGGTGTTCATTTTTAATGTGTGTTTTTGGATGTTTAAGTGTGGCCTCAAGTTTTTATGATTTAATTCATTAAACTCTACAGCGCACGGAGAAATTGATCGGCTGGGTAGGTAAAGTTGGTGTTTTAGATTTATAATTATTTTAAACTGCTTATTAAGATTGATGCTTTTATTGTGTGATGCAAACTTTTTGTTTTAATTGATAATCTTGTCTGTGTTTTGCAGCTATTATTGAAATGACTGACTCCTACCGTACTTTTTTTTTGTTTTGATTTAGTTTCAGTTTTGTTTCAGTTAGTCCACCCAGCCTTGCGGGTTAATAGATGTAAGCGATTGGTAGGGTGTCTTGTGACGGTGGACTAACTCCTTTTTTAAAAATTGTTTTTTGTGTTTGTTTGTTTTGTACCACTTCCCTCTTTAAATCTGCTACAGGTGAAAATTTAGCACTAATTCCTAGAAGTGTTGAGACCTGACTTAATATGTGTGCAATATGTGTCCCACATGTGAATTGACTGTAGTGCTTCTGAAATGGAGTTACAGCTGGGATATTAGTAGAATATATGATTGATCCTGTGCAGGAATGAATGGGGAACCTTATATAATTTGTTACTGCTGAAATAAATGCTTCTTACAAATTTATTCTCTTTGGTTATTTTTATTTTAGGCTTTAGTGACTTGTTGCATAGGCAATTCGGATACATGAGAGGAGGATGAAGGAGAATCAATATGTTTTTGATTTAAGGGATAACTCCTCTGATAGAAATCGCTGAGCACTGTGCAAAAGGTTCTGAGGTCTGAGACTGAGGTGGACCTCAGGATTTATCCAGAGAGCTGCATTATTACAAACTGAAATCTGTGTGGCTCAGCTGATCTGTACAATGTGCAGAAGAACACAAAATATTATTTACCATCAGATCACAACCTGTTACTACATTACTGTACCACATGCACAAATGTGTGCATCACTTTTTTTTTATTATCACATTGCAACATTCAGGGATTACTCTAACACACTAACACGGGTTCATTAATAGCTACATTTTCACAGACATTTCACTTTTATTTGTTACAGATTCAGCAGAGAAATCACTTGCTGTTTGTGCACTGCTGAGAAAAAGAAGCTGAATTCATTTCATTTCTGCTCTGTTTCATGAATACATCAGCATTATTGAGGAGCAATAAGTGGGATTCACCTCTAAACATTCAGCGCAAAGACTGAGTGAAGAGTTTTAGGACAGAGCCAAAGTTTTGTCACTGCACTCACAGCTTTGAGCCAAAGTGCAGATTACGCACTCGTTCTTATAACATTTCCCCTTCCTAAAAATAAACTCTCCTAGTAGCAGCTATCCCAACACCAACAGGCATAAGACAGGATTGTTTTGGCGTTAGATTTCAGTAAATTGTGTGTCACAGACTTTGTAATTCACATTTGTGTGACTCATTTAATTATTCTTCTTCTGAAATTAAAAACTTTACAAATACATGTGCCATAAGGTCTAGCTGCAAAAAATACTCCTGTCCACAATGTTCAGTCTTAAAACTGACTCTGAGCCTCTTTAGTAAATCCACCAGTTTTTAAAGTCAAAAGAAGTCTTTGTGCTGCAGCAGACGTCAGTAAATCTGACCCTAAATGTTCCTCTTTCTTTAAATTTTCAACCCTTTATAATGAAGGGATATTTTTCACAGGTTGTTCTCATGACCTGCATGAAACAACAGGGTTAGAACACGTTGTGCTGAAGTAAGATGCAGATTTTGTAGTCCATCATCAACACATTGTAGTTTTAACACGGCGGACATCCAGCATCACATCATTAAGGAGAGACTAGTGTAAAGTCATTTGGATTCTCAGAGCTCCGTTCTTCTCTTTCCTAAGTCTTCATGAATTCACTTCCTTGTATTTTATTTGTTTCAGTCAGAACTTGTCAACCAACACAGACAAACGTACAGTTCCGCAGGCAATTTGTCACCATAATTGACAATTTGAGCTACAGACATTAATTTAACTGGATAAAAGGAATGGATTTCTAACTTAGGCATTATGTACTCTAGAAGAACCAGAGTCACATGTACTTGATAGCATTCTTACGAAAAACCACCTTTAGTGATCCAGAACATTAAAACAGTGTTTTCATACAGACTCTGAGCTTGTAGTTAACTCAGACTCAGCTTCAATTAATATATAGGAATGTGAAAAATTATGGCAAGTATCTGAAATGTTCAGTTAGATGAAGTGACATATTTTTATGTTGTGTATTGTACTCAAGAGAAAAGTTTTCCCTGTTGAGTAAGTAGGATCCATGGTTTGGGGAATCCAAAAGTTTCTATGATGGTTAGGTGTTCTCAGGGTTTGAATAATGACGGGCTGTGAGACGTTTGTTGTTGTGCAAGGGGGTGAAGACCATTTAGTGGAATGTCTTCACCCCTTGGATTATAAAGGTATCAGGGAGACATTTCAACCCACCTTGAGATGTCCTGACAAAAGAGAAGAAATACATTGGAGGTAGTAGTCTACACCACAAAGAAGACCTCACACTAACATGGACATGATGGTAGAGGAACAGGCACTAACAGACACATGAGACAGATGAAGAACTGAGGGAACTAAAAACACCATGGAAAATAGGAAACAGAAATCAAAACCCAGCAAAATTTAAGTCAAAAACTACAAAAACACAAGAATCGTAATGAAATAAATGCAGGAACCAGAATTCAACAATGTAAAAACAAAGAAAGAATCAGAACTCAAAGTGATACAAGAAGCTCAGCATAATAGAATGATATATAATAATATAGAATAATAAGTCAAAACTGGAATCCAAACTTCAAACAAATGAAACCTTCAGACCATGACAGGAGCCACCTTCTAATATTCAAATGGACACACTGTTTTCAATCACTTGTGGATCCAAGTATGTATATGGCAGGTCCAAAGTCTCATTTCTGGCTTTGATGTCTGCACTCAGCTTTTTGAGCTCTTCTTGAAATTCCTTTATCTTCTGGAGAGGAACCTCCTTAGTGAAATGCTCCTCCGGGTACTGGCCAAGAAAGACCTGATGAGATCGATATGAGATCAGTGACACGTAGTTTTTTCTTTTTCTATTCATAACATATAGTAGTATGAGTTGAGCAAGATAATTTTGACATTCTGACATTTTATTGCACACTGCACAATTCGAACACTTACAGAGTCAGAGGACTGCTTGCTGAGTAACCACATGACGGCCATGCCATGAACTGTGGTGTTAATATTGGGAAATGTGTCCAGCATCGTTTTCTCACTTGTTTTCCCTTTTGTGGTTGGTGGGGGGAGCTGCAAGGAGACAGGACTGTTGGGCATCCAGGCGCCAAAGTCGTACTGTATTGAAGAAGTAATGGATAGGTTAATAGGCTTTAAAGCATATAGCAGTGTGATGTTGGTGTTTAAATACTTGTATTTTTAGTTTTACTGATGTTCAAAGAGCCAAATTCTAAACCCAACAGGCTCCAGGGATGGTAACATGAGTCAGTCCACTTCTTTAGTTCAGACTGCAATGCTTAAAAAACATATTGGATGTATAGTTATGAAATGTTAACCAGACATTCAGAGAGCCCACAGGATGAATCAAGGTTATGATTTAATGGTTCACAAGAAAAACAACCAACATGCAGGAAAGAGGGGGAAGAGTAAAATTCAATGTTGACGTACCAAACAATGCAAGCAAGGGGCAGACAAAAGGCAAATTCTGTTCAAAGGAAAATCAAAGTGGAACCAGGAATTCACAGAAATGAAACTATGACCAGCTTGACAGCTTATATACTGCTTGACTTGCAGGTAGGACGACTATAACCTGGCATGGAACAATGGGAAGCAGATGAGTGTATATACCAAGAGGCCTGATTTGAACATACATGATACTTGTGGATGGGCAAGTATCACAAATGGTAGGAAATTTAATAAAGACTGGAAGCAAAACTAGAGGGAATTCAGCAAGGTGAGTGATTTCAAAATAAAATAAAAAATTACTGAACAGAAACTCAAAACTAAGACAGAATCCCCCCTCAAGGGACAACTCCAAGATGTCTCTAAAAAAAACAGTCTAGATCGAGCCTGGTGAGTCAGGGGGTTTCATACACATGAGGATCACACTTGCTGATGCAGGAAAAAGAGCATGCTGGAAACTAGCAGGCTAATGCCTGGCTAACTCAGGAACTGAGAGAATTTGATGAGGAGCTTTTTGGCCAGCAGACTGGGAAGCTGTCATAAGGCAAAACAAACCCAGCGTAACCACCCGAGGTTGTGAGATGGTGAGCAAAGTGTTGGCTCAAGAGCAGGACCTGAAGCTAAGTTTAGCTTGAAGGGAACTGTAGTTCAGTATGGAAACAAAAATGTTCCTGAGCTCATCAGTCCCATCTAGACTCTTAAATTAACATTCTCTTTGCAGTTAAAGTATACTTACAGCTTAAAAACTACCCAGCTACTAAGAAAGGAATGATTGTTAATTCAAGTGTATTCCCAACTTGGGAGAAAAGTAGTCATGGGATTGGCCAGAAAGACTGCTGAAGTAGTTTTGGAAGAATTTAAAAAAAGGAAAAAGAAAACAAAGCTAAATGAAACTCCTTTGCTTTAGCGATTCAAAAGAATTTTGTAAATTGATTGTAATCTTCCTCTGATATATCGTCTGGTTAATCTTACCACTTTAGAGTCTTGATGATTCTGACATGTCCTTAAATGATTACAACTTAAATAAGTGAAATGAAATGAAGTTAGAAGGCTTCACCTGTCCTGAGTTGATAGCTGAGTGCTGAGCAGAGCAAGTGAAGATCACCATAGTGACAAACTTGACCATCTCATCCACAGTGCTGAATTTCTTTGGAATTCCTGATAATTAGAAGAAAAAAAAAAGAAACTGTATTACTTCAACACACTTAGGAGACCAAATTAAAGTTGTGTTATTATGATAATATACTGGTCAAAAAATTAAAGGAACACTTTGGAAACACATCAGCTCTCAATGGAAAAGAAATCATGCTGGATCTCTATACTGATATGGACTGGGTAATGTGTTAGGAACAAAAGGATGCCACATCGTTTGATGGAAATAAAAATTATCAACCTACAGAGGCTGAATTCAAAGACACCCCGAAAATCAAAGTGAAAAGATTTTTGCAGTAGGCTAGTCCATTTTGCCAAAATTTCATTAAAGCAATTCAAAATGGTACTCAGTAGTTTGTATAGCCCCCCATTTGCTTGTATGCATGCCTGTCAACATTGGGGCTCCTAATGAGACGATGGATCCTGGGGGATCTCCTCCCAGATCTGGACCAGGGCATCACTGAGCTCCTGGGCAGTCTGAGGTGTGACCTGGTGGTGTCGGATGGACCGAAACATCATGTCCCAGAGGTGTTCTATTGGAACGAGCGTGGGGGCCAGTCAATGGTATCAATTCCTTCATCTTCCAGGAACTGCCTGCATACTCCTGTCACATGAGGCCAGGTATTGTTGTGCACCAGGAGGAACCAAGGACCCACTGCACCAGCATAGGGTCTGACAATGGGTCCAAGGATTTCATCCTGATACCTAATGGCAGTCACATAAAGCGTCATTATCTTAAAAAAAAAAAAGTCTGGCATTATGCTTTGGTTGGTATATGTACAAGCAATCCATATGAGCCAAAAAATGTATGTCATTTTAGGTGCACTTTTCCATTTTCACAAGTATCACTACTGCTAATAATTGTCAGGTTAGGCTGTGTGGTTGCAGAGTGAGGACCCAAATGCAGGACTCCGAGACAACTGGGGAAACTTAACGCAGCTTTATTGCTGAAGAAAAACTAAACAAAACTACAAACACAAACTCCTGACTAGGCAGGCAAAACTAGAAACTAAGAACTTGGTATTACTAAGAACTTGGTATTACTAAGAAACATGGAAACACTAGGGACATGGACATGGACATGGACATGGACATGGACATGGACATGGACATGGACATGGACATGGACATGGACATGGACATGGACATGGACATGGACATGGACATGGACACAACCTGGGGAGGAAAGATGACGACATGACAACAAACAAAGGACAACCAAGGGCTTAAATACACACAGGAGGATAATCAACCAAGTGGAGACAGCTGAGAACACAGCAGGGGCAAATCAGGAGTAACGAGGGAGAGGAAGCAAAACTGAACATAATACACAAGAGACGAGGGACTGTCAAAGTAAAACAGGAAGTGGCTTAACACAGACACAGACTAAGACACGAGAACTTGACACTGGGGAAGATAAACAAGGTCTAAAACACAGAGAGACAGAGAGAGAGCACGAGAGACTGACACACAAGGAAGGGAAACAAAACTCTAAGAAAACCATAGAACACAAAACCTGAAAATACAAAACTAAGGATATTCTAAACTTAGGATAAGGCATAACAACTCAAAACACTAGGTCAACAACCCAGGAATCATGACAATGAAAGTATTAAACAAAACTTAAGTCCATAATGCACAGAATGCTGGGTCAGCTGACCCAGAA
>VUQS01008940.1:9493-30388 GCA_015108495.1 Heterochromis multidens
AAGTTGTCAGTTTTTTTTTCTTTTTTTTTTTTTTTATTATTGTGGTGATTCAGTTTCAAGAACATTTATTGCATTTGATTGTTTTACAACAGCTTTTGTTGCCAGTAAAAGATAAACCTGCAGCCATAGACTGTAAGGGTGCATTACACGGCTACTTGCTAATAAATTCTACTTTGTAAAATAAAATAATGCTAAAATTTCACTCACAAAAACAGGACAATGGACACCCTGGATTATCTGTGCTATTAACAGCAATGCAATTTTTATATTTCACTATATAATTTCAAAAGAAATGCTCTAAAAGGCCCCAACACCACAAAACGTGGTCATGTGGTCCAGTTTAGTAACTTATATCAGAGAGATAGAGACTAGGATCACTTTTTGGCTGGAAACATAAATTTCTGTTTAAAGTTGGGCATTTTAACGTAATGGTCTGTTGGTACTGACTTGCTTTTGGAGCCGGCCTCGGTTTTTAAACAGGTTAAGCAAAAGACATATGCAGCATTAATCAGTGGCTTTTGGAGGTGCTGGCACTGTAAATGTTTTCGTTTCCCCCATTTTTGTGTGACATGCTTTGCTCGGCTTATCCCCTGCTGGCCAAGAGTTAAATGAGAAGATTGTTAAGTTTAGATTAACAAGATGGCAAAACCCAATTTTCTAGCACCTCTAAAATTCACAGAATAATGTCTTTTTGTTTAATATCTGCACCAAAAAAAAGTAGTGGTTTCACAGGTAATGTGCTACAATAGGTATCACTATTCTCATCTGACGCGCAACAAGAAAGGGAATTCTTTTTTAGATTTCAAGACTACAAACTTCTTAGTCTGTAGGACAAAGTGAAGTAGCAGCTGAAAACTGCAGTGTGTCACAGGCTATGGAAAGCGAAAAACCTTTATAGGTTCCTCATGTGATTTCCACTTCCCATATTCCTCTCACAGCACAACAACCTCGTGGAGTTCCTCTTCTAGTCATTCTGATCTTTGGTTGTCTGCCAGTGAAACACAGTCTTTTTTTCAGGTGCCACATACCATTTCACAATATAAAGTGTCATGTTTTCGCCCACAGACTCGGATGAAGAGAGCGGTTTATCCTCTGAAGATGAGGCAGACCTTCAGGTATTGCTGTGACTGACACATTTTACAGGAGGAATCACTGAGTCCTGCTCAAGCAGGTGTACTGCTAGCTTGATGGAAGCAAAAATTTGACTGACTCTGGTTTAAAATCTTCCATGTATGCCAAGACCCTGTTATTATGGAGAAATAAAAAGGGGGAGAAAGGATAAAAATGAAATGACACAAAAATTAAACAAAATTGCCAAATCAAAAGGGTCTAAAAAGCACATAAACGTGATTACGTTGAAATGTAATTTGGTGCCTCAGCTTTCTGATAATGGAATAAAATGTGAATAAAAATCAGCTGTGTCAATTTGCCGTTACTTGATTGATCTCTTTCTTCTGTTTTGCTTGTTGACATTTGATTGCCAGTGGCATATCCTGGAGAAGCAGAGGGATGAAGCCAATCAGAGGCTGTCAGAGTTGGAGGAAGGTGAGAATCTTCACTTCAAATATTAATGTTATTTACATGTTTGTTCCCATTCAGGACTGTAGGATGAACAAATGCATAGATTTCACGCAGAAAATGGTTGAAAATGTGTTTATTTTTTACGTTTTCTTAGTAATTGTCTCTTCCTCTCCAATCTGTGTTTATATAAAGGGATCATGACTGACCACTGTCCTCTTTATCAGCTTCCAATCAGCTCCTGAAAGAGATAAATGTACTGGAGATCCAGTTCCAGATAGAGCGCTCCTGCAGGGAGAGTGCTGAGGCGCTGGCTCTCAAAGTATGTCTGTTAATTACTGCAATGTTTTTCCTTTCCTTTCCTTTCCTTTCCTTTCCTTTCCTTTCCTTTCCTTTCCTTTCCTTTCCTTCAGCATCTGAGCCATCAGCTTATTTGATTTTGTTTTTCCCCAGGTGACCAAAGAGAACAAAGTCCTGAAGAGGAAGAGCCAGATGTTGATGCCGCTCATCGCTGAACTGCCTGAAAACCTGGCTGATGTGACCCTTGACCCAGAGAGTGACCCCATGGTTAATGGTGATGAGGTTGATAGTGCAGAGAGCACCAGCAATGAGGAGATGCTAGTGCTCGAGAGTCAAGCCAAGATCACAGGTTTGCCAACGCTACCCAGGATATGAATTCACCTATTTTAAAATTAGAATGGGTTAAAAAAAATAATAATAAAGCCTCCCAAAAAGTTGAATCTGTTCATCTGGACGTAGCGTTTTCAGTGGGAGAAACGTTTCGTCACCTCTGGTAACTTCTTCAGTCTCAGCTGACTGCAGGCTTCTCCAACCTTATAAACAGTACATTACATAATGACCGAAACTAGCACCATTGACTAACAATGGGCCATTTGGTCAGTTTCATGATCAATGGTCATGACAATTTGCATACCATTGATCAATGACTATGCGTACCATTCACAGAGATTGGGGAATGGCTGCATTTATCTCCAGTACGCATAGTCATTGATCAATGGTATGCAAATTGTCATGACCATTGATCATGAAACTGACCAAATGGCCCATTGTTAGTCAATGGTGCTGGTTTCGGTCATTATGTAATGTACTGTTTATAAGGTTGGAGAAGCCTGCAGTCAGCTGAGACTGAAGAAGTCACCAGAGGTGACGAAACGTTTCTCCCACTGAAAACGCTACGTCCAGGTGAACAGATTCAACTTTTTGGGATTCTTTTACCTGGATTATTGAGCATGCATCAAGAAATAATAAAGCCTGTTTTTTTTCCCCCTACCCTCATTTTTTATCTCAGAGCTGCAGGCGTCAGTGGATGGTCTGCTGGCTGAGAAGCTTAAACTGGAGCAACAAGTGGAGGATCTGACCAGAGAGCAGTTGCAGCTTAGAGAGCAGGTAATGCAGCCAGTGTTTTTGGATCCTACCATATTCAACATGTAAAGATGCCTTAAATCTCCATTCTTTCTAATGGCCAGCAGGGGGCGACTCTTCTAGTTGTAAAATGCAGTGTATTGAAATCTATGAGGAAATGGTCTGTAGCTCCCTTGAGTCAGGTTCCTGATCACTTTATGGTCTGAATCACTGGTTTAAAGTCTTACTCAATAATACATGTTGTTTATTTTGCAAATTATGGTTCCCATTAGTGGTCAGAAGAACGATAAAGTGAAGTCACATCTGCTGGTGCGAGCTTGTTGTGCACTTTTGGATTTTTGCAACCTGGTGCGGGTGGTGTGATCGGGTTGGAGACACAATCGCGACAGTTTTTACCTGCCATCTCAATGATATATCAGTGCAGGAGCTCAAAGATGGTCAGATTACACAGAGGGAGATTGTGATTTCTGTGCTTCCAGTTACCAGTGCTGATTTGGTGCTGATATAGCAGCACTGATGCACTATAATGAGTGGTGACACCTATTGTTCAGGAGAACACTGCAGTGAGTCTGGGGCTCCCTCAGTGCCAGTACAAACGGTTGGTGCACGGTTTCTCAGTCAGACTCACCCCTCACTCTTCAAGTCCAGTTTCAAAAAGCTGAAAAGGAGAGGGTCAAAATGTTCATCTCGATGCTTTAAAACAAGACTTTGCAAACCAGTGAGTGACACCCATCTTTCATATGAAGTCGATGGGACTGACTGCTTTGTGAAACTGAACCTCACAGCTGCTTACACAGTCACATACTGGGTATATGTTTACCATATGGGGGAAAAAGCAACTCCCTAATGTAAATCATTAAACTGTAAGACCAAGACATGTCTTAAAGTTAAGGTTTGTGCTCTGTGTGTGTGTGTGTGTGTGTGTGTGTAGCTTGCTCTGGAGGTTGAGGAGAAAGAGGCCATTCTGAGGAAAATAAACAAACAAAACAAGACCATGAATAAACTCAAACGAGGTAAGTCCTGATTAGACGAGACTGTAGTCTGAAGATTACTTTCATTATTGATTCACTTTTGAAAAAAAAAAGCCTTTCATGAATCCCTAGACTCGAGATGATTTCTTTTCTTGTTTCATTCATTTTTTAGTTTATAGTCTAGCTGTTGAGAGCATTTAAAGGATAATTTCACCAAAATTACACACAAGCCAAAAAAACAAAAAACAAAACAAAAAAACAAAAAAACACACACCCCAAATTTTTCTGGTAATTTGCCTTCATCTTATACATGTAGAGATATATTTGACATAGTGTGTATTTTTGATTCATAAATGACATTCAATCATTTTCACCCAAACTATTACGCAATCAGGAGTCTGCTTCTAAATCAGAAGCATCATAAATCCGTCATTAATGTTTGTTTTGTGTATTTTCCCTCTTGTGTGCACGCCCAGTGTCGCAGTTTGTCACGGAGGAGTTCACAGAAATGTCTCAGAAGCTGGAACTGGAGCAGGGCCTCCGGCAACACGCTGAAGTCTTTGCCACCCAGGTGCGAGCGCATGCGTGTGCATGTGTGTGTGTGTGTGTTTTCAGCACTGCACAAAACATTTTGTCATATATTCACACCTATAGATACTGAGGGTGACAGGTCGTGCCACAGGAAGGGGACAAGGAGTGTTAATGCTGACCTTGGGGCGGGTGTGGGGAACAGACGGACACTCTAGTGAAAGGGGAGGGACGGGGATGCACACACGCACGTACATTTCTGCTGTCGCACAGCAGCTGATGTGGCGGGACAGCACAAGAGGTCTCCATTCTTCATTTTTCACACCCACGACACTTTGGTCAAATGTGCGCTGTCTCTATGAGGCGCGGCCTTCAGACACACACAAGACAAAAGAGCACACGCACTTGTACACATTAACGAAAAACATCAATTCACTTAAAAAAAAAAACACATACCCAAACAGAATACACACACACAAACAGGGCACAGTTCTTGCTATCCCATCTGCTCCCATAATGAAGGGCTTTTCTTTGAAAAAAAAAAAAAAACAGTGTCTCCCTTCCCTTCCCATTTAGCCCCTCCCTGCTCCATAATTAGTGGTCATCACTGCTGCCGAAGGAGAATAGTGGTCTTTAAGCACAACCTGTCTTCGCCTGACACCTTTATGTTTTGCTGAGCATATAGCAATTGTCGCCTTTGTGCGCAGCCTCCTCCATTTACTGGACAGGCGCACAATGGGCTGCCTCACAGGGGTCCTTACCTGTGAAAAGGACCCCCGACTCTCCACACAATTCAGCCCCTTTACTCTCAATTCATGGTAAAAGACCCCCCCTGTGCTGAATGCTTCTCGTGTGCACTACTATTTGTCTGTTTTCATGTGTTTTGAAAACAACAACCATTCACACCTCTTCTCTGTGATGCATGGTGGTATAATGATGCGGGGCCTCAAACAGGAAACGATTTGGAGCTTTTTTCTGTGTGCGCTTCTTTGTCCCTTTGTGTTGCAGTGTGTGCTCGGGTCTGTGTGTTTGTATGTATGAAATAATTGTGCTAATTGCTGTGTGAAAATTGCTCTCTGCTGAAGGGAGACCAGAGATTAGAGCGGTGTAATTTGCAGTGCGGAGCCTCGTGTTGCATGTGCCGACACGGAGCTCCACCGAACCTGCTGCTTCAGTTTGTCCTGATAGTAAAAACACAGAAATGAAAACCTCATTTTCTCACACTTCCTGTTCTCTGATCACAGACCTGCTCTCAAAAAAATATCCATAACATTTATCAGAGAGACGCCCATTATGAGCAGAGTGCGCCGAGGTCACGTCCCTTGTATTGTTTTAGGGAATTAAAGGGTATCAGAGGCAATTACGCACAAAATAACACATGGCAGGTTTTCTTAGGTGATTTTGTTTTGGATTTGTCTGTTTCTGTCATTTTAATAAAAGATCTAGAAGAAATATATACTTAAATTCATAAAAAAAACTTACAAAGTAAATTTCACATCCCATATTTGCAAATATAAATAAAGTTGTGTGGTTTGTGTTGAGGGAGGCTGAAATCATGACCAGGCCATCTGTAAAATTCTGGTTCTTTTTTTCTCTTTAAGGCCACTTCTTTAGGTGTGGTCTGCCTTTTTTTTTACTACTTAGTCACTTGCAGTGTTGGTGGAACACATTACAAAATTCAATATATGGACAAAAGTCCTGGGCCACCTACACACTACACCTACAGGAGCTGCTCCGACATGGAAACTCATGCCATGAAGCTCATGGTGCACAGTTTTTGTGCTGATGTTAATGCCGGTGACTTTTACACACTATGCACCTCATCCCTCAGTGACCCCGCTCTGTAACTTTACGTGGTCTGACACTTTGTGGTTGAGTTGCTGTGGTTTTTAAACACTTCCAATTTGCAATAACACCACTTACAGCTGATCATGAAATATCTACAAATGTTTGTAAAGGCTGACTGCATGGCTGGGTGCTTGATTTTTACACCTGTGACAACAGGACTGAAAACATCTGAATTCAGAGATTCAGAGGTGTGTACTTTTGTCCATACAGTACAGTGTAGCTTGTTAGATAACCAGCTTACCACCTTTTTGATTTAATAACTAATAGGGTTTGGTCCTTGTTTTGATTTCATTGTTGTTCTTTTCTCATGTTTCTCATGTTCATGTTTTGCTTTTGTCTCCTGGATTTCTTTGTCCTGTATGTTTCCACTTCCTATTTTATTTTGGTAACTGCTTTTCCTTGTGTGTCTTCCATGCATTGACTTCCTGTCTCTTTCTTCCCTCTGTCCCACCTGTGTCAAATTAAAGAGTCAGCCTTCTGTGTGCATATAGTTTTGTCTTTCCCTTTGTCAGGTCATGTATTTGTGCTCTTTATGTTGTTTTTTGTGCTTCTTGTTCCCCTATCCCCTTTAGGAAAGTGCAATGGCTTGCTTGTAGTTTGGCTAAGGGCCCTTTCACATGAGAAAGTGGCATGCAAAGAGCCCAAAATTTGTGCTGAGCTGGCCGCTGCACTCTGCCTGCACGACATTGTCATTTTTTGCAGCCGCTCATGGTCTTCACGTGTACTATATGCTCCCTCTCCCTGTCATTTTGCATTTCTATTGGTTGCGCACATACGAGTGCTGCCTGGTTAGCGTGCTTGCCCTTTGCTTGACGCAGCGGGAAACTGTTACTGCGTGGTGCAAGCTACAGAAAAGAATGGGTTTCAGAGCACAGAGCACTTTCTTTGTGAAAGCGGCTTAATGCTGTTGTTCTAGGGGGAAATTCACAAGTTTAGTTTTTAATTACACTAATTTTTAACAAGTTACTATTAAGGAGAACTTAAGGCAGCGTTGATCATATTAAATACACTGATTTTTGACTGGAAAAGTGGGCTTATTATCCATATTATCACCCCGTGTCTGTTTGTTGTATCAGTATCTATTCAGTCCATCCATTACTTTTCTGTTTATGTTTATGTTTTTAAGTTAGGGCTGTAGAGGAGCTTGAGCATCACAGGTCCCAGGTGCACCCTCGATAGGCCACTAGTTTGTCACCTGGCCAACACAGAGAGACACATAGGACAATGGGAGGAAACCAGAGTACCCAAAGGAAGCCCAGGCACATGGACAACATGTGAATACATAAAAATTCCTGCCATTCAGAAGGTTCAAACCAGGAACCTTCTTGCTGTGCTAACCACTGCACCACTATTCCACCCTTAAAAACGTACTCGTCTGCTCAAACTCGGCATTTTAACAATAATAATAACAATAATAATAATAATAATAATAACTTTATTGTACATAATTAACCACACGGTCACACATTCATTCCAACATACACACTTCCATACACACAAATAGTTGTAAACGATGGCCCAAAATAAAGGGGAAAAGACTAAGGGAACACTAACCTATAAAACAAATCACAGACTCAGCTGACCTGATAGGCTGAGGAAGGCTGTTCCAAAGTTTAGGTGCCACAGCCTCAAAAGCATGATCGCCTCTTGTTTTAAAATCAGAGTGAGGGACAGTTAGGAGACCCTGGTTAGAAGACCGGAGAGGCCGGCTGCAGTGATAAGGTCTCAGAAGCTCTGCTATATAAGCAGGGGCCTGTCCATGTAGAGCTTTATATGTTATATATTATTAATATATGTTAATAATTGGAATGCCAGTGTCAGTATAGAAATAATAATAATAATATGTTAATAAAGTGGATTCTGAATTTGACTGAAAGCCAACGAAGGGAGGGAAGAATAGGTGTGATATGTGAGCGCCGGCTAGTTTTTATTAGCACTCTTTTACCTACATAACTGTGTGCACATTTACCATAATATTAACACATGTCACAAAAGCTTATGCAAAAGAGCAAAAGGTTTGTTTAGAGCACTCTGCTGATTGAGGAGATCTACACAGTAATGATTAAGCACAGCTGGTGTATTCATTTCTCACACCACAGAAGAAAGAAGCACATTTTCAAAATGATTCAAGGCAAAGTCTGACATTTTTTTTCACAATGTGAGAACAATGATGCTTTGTCCCACAGCAAAATAACCCTGTTCGAATTGCTGCTGCTCTTCAGTGAAGCCGATGAGTAATACATAACAAAGCTTCCAAGTCATTGTTCAGTCAACCACTGGTTTGACAACCTCCTGGTGTGAGACAATCAACAACCAGTCCTTTAGATCTCACTTCATCTTTCCTCTAATTATAGTTCATTGTCAGTGATGTATTTCTTTTCCATTTTCTTAGAAACAAAGAATCCTATAGATGTGTTGAAATTGTCAAAGCTAGATCTGGTTTCTCCCATCAGATGATTCTGGAGCAGAAGGTGACCCACAGCTCAGAGACCGAACTGAAGCTGCAGGTGCAGCTGCAGCAGGCGCTGGAACAGGTATCCAAAATCAGCACAGCTCTGTGTGATATACAGCTGTACTACCAGGAGCAGGTGGGTAAATGAGATGACAGAGAATGTCACGATACTAGAGCAAAATGGAAATAAATGATATCTTCATCATGCCTCTGCTCTCCTGTGATCAGTTAAAACAGAGCCAGAGTGCTGTGGAGGAGAGCAGCGCCCTCTCTGAGCTGCAGAACCTGAGAGAGCAGCTGGAGAAGAATGAGGAGGAGAGGAAGACTTTAGAAACTCAGCTATCTGAGGCCAACAGCTCAGTCACGCAGCTCCAGGAAGAAGGTACCTGCTTGTGCCTGAAGATACAAGCTTATCTAATGCCGGCTCTAAACAAACTCTACGTGGAATATATTTTGGAAAACTAATGCAGTTTTTAGGTAGTCTTCTGATGTGTGGTGGAGATGATTTTGAATACCGTGGATTGAAATATGACCTGTATATTAGAGGGTCACCTAGGCAACCGGAGCCTGGAATATCTGTAAGCGCCCGACCATCAGCTTCAAAGCGATGTGCGACCAGCGAACCGCTTCCAGTGTAGACACAGCTTACATGGCTCTGTGTCCCATCAGTTTGAGAATCGGTGCATTAAGAAGACCTTTAAGTTTCACATGAGCTTAATTTGGATGTTTTACCAGATTGAGGTGTCGCTGTGTTAAACTCTGCTTCAGGTCCAAACAACATGATACCCTCAAGTACACTATATGGACAAAAGTATTCGGCCACACCACAGACAGTATAAAAGACGGATGTAGCTACTGAGATGTCATCCATTGGTTCCTGAAGTCTCGTTTTCACCGTTACCATCTTGGTTTCAAAAAACTGGATGTGATGAGGAGGGGTGGATCTGATTGTGAAGCCACTTGCTCACTGACTTATGACATGTCAATCGTAAGTTGTTAGCCAGTGAGCATACCATTTTGAAACATGGTATGACCAAAATTTACAAAACAGACTTAATTTTTTATTCAATGTGACCCAAAACAAGTGACTGAGCCCATAAACTCATCATGAAAGTGTTGACAGAGGTCAAGTCAGAAAGCTGTTTTCTCAGACTGATATATAATCAGTAGTGATTTTTGCAACCACAGCTGTCACTATCTGGTGACACAGGTTTAAGGCACTTTTGCACTGGCTTCATTTTTCTGACCTGGAGGCTACGTCCATGTTTTATACTGTCTATAGGTTCATGGCATGAGTTTCCATGGCTGAGCAGCTCCTGTAGGTGTAATGTGTATGTGGCCCAGCACTTTTGTCCAACAAGTATCCTTTCCTACACCCACTAAATCAGTCGTCATTGCTCACACTGAATTGGACTGTTAGAAACATTTTCCTGTCACGTCCTTGCATGTCTTCATTTCTTTGTTATTCAAGGACAAGAAAGTCCTCTTAAGCCTGTCATTGAGTCTGAGTCAGCAGATGTTCCCAACAACTCTTCATATGCACCAGTTTAGTGTTTTACTTCTCCTTCTCTACTCTCTTTCTTTATAGTGAAACAATTACAAGAGACACTCAACAGGGATGATAAAACTGATGAACCAGAAGAGAAATCCATCCCACTGCCTCCTCCCCCTCCTCCACCTCCCCCGCCTCCTCCGCCTCCCACTACTGTTACCAAGTATGCTAAACTAAAGCCATAGCTTCCTCTACCATTAAGAACAGAAGTCTAGGTTTCACAGGATGGTTTCAGACATTGTACATTAGCTGTGTTAAGTTGGTTGTGATTATACTGGTGAGGATAATGTTTTAAAATGAAGTGTCCACATGTAAAACTCTATAGTCCACTGATTTCAAAGACGTAATCCCTTTCTCTGCCTCCCACTAGCTTTCGTGATTTCCTGAACAGCAGGAAGAAAAATGCAGCCAGCGCTGCTGATCAAAACAGTGAGTCTCACCACACACACAACATAACATAATTTTCAGCATAAAGCACTGAGATTTAACAGGGACTTTAATCTGTGATTATCATTAAGATCCCTCATCTCCATGTAATATTTTTCATGGGTTCCTGGAAAGCATCTTAGTTCTTGAGGCATTAATTCTACAGCATCTCATCTTTGACGTCATACATTTGATGGAGCAAACACAATATAGATAGATCAGACATAACATTATGACCACTGACAGATGAAGTGACTAACACTGATTATCTCTTCATCATGGCACCTGTTAGTGGGTGGGATATATTAGGGAGCAAGTGAACATTTTGTCCTCAAAGTTGATGTTAGAAGCAGGAAAAATGGGCAAACGTAAGGATTTGAGCGAGTTTGAAAAGAGCCAAATTGTGATGGCTAGACGACTGAGTCAGAGCATCTCAAAACTGCAGCTCTTGTGGGGTGTTCCCGGTCTGCAGTGGTCAGTATCTATCAAAAGTGATCCAAGGAATAAACAGTGGAGAACCAGCGACAGGTTCGTGGGCGGCCAAGGCTCATTGATGCATGTGGGGAGTGAAGGCTGGCCAGTGTGGTTCAATCCAACAGACGAGCTACTGTAGCTCAAATTGCCAAAAAAGTTCATGCTGGTTCTGATGGAAAGGTGTCAGAATACACGGTGCATCACAGTTTATTGTGTATGGGGCTGCATAGCCGCAGACCAGTCAGGGTGCCCATTATGACCCCTGTCCACCATCGAAAGCACCAACAATGGGCACATGAGCATCAGAACTGGACCACAGAGCAATGGAAGAAGGTGGCCTGGTCTGATGAATCACGTTTTCTTTTACATCACATCGATGGCCAGGTGCGTCGAAGTCGCTGACTTGGAACCAGGATGCACTATGGGAAGAAGTCAAGCCAGCAGAGGCAGTGTAATGCTTTGGGTAATGTTCTGCTGTGAAACCTTGGGTCCTGCCATCCATGTGGATGTGACTTTGACACGTACCACCTACCTAAGCATTGTTGCAGACCATGTACAACCTTTCATGGAAACAGTATTCCCTGATGGCTGTGGCCTCTTTCAGCAGGATAATGCGCCCTGCCACAAAGCAAAATGGCTCAGGAATGGTTTGAGAAGCACAACGAGTTTGAGGTGTTGACTTGGCCTCCAAATTCCCCAGATCTCAATCCAATCAAGCATCTGTGGGATGTGCTGGACAAACAAGTCCGATCCATGAAGGCCCCACCTCACAACTTATAGGACTTTAAGGATCTGTTGCTAACATCTTGGTGCAGATACCACAGCACACCTTCAGGGGTCTAGTGGAGTCCATGCCTCGATGGCTCAGGGCTGTTTTGGCAGCAAAAGGAGGACCAACACAATATTAAGCAGGTGGTCATAATGTTATGCCTGATCGGTGTAAGTTATCAAATTAGGGAAAATAGAGTACACTAATTTCAAAGAACTGGAAGAAAAGCCTAAGAAAGCAATTTCAGCACCAATTATTTATTTTTATTGCTTAAGAAGCAGCACCCTTGTTGGACATGAAGGCAAGAGCGGTGGATGAAATGATGGAGAGAATAAAGAAAGGCATCATCCTGAAGCCTATGAAGAGAATACAGGTAGAATAACTGCACTGTAAATTGACATTTCATTTTTTTCCAAAGGAACTGAGAAAAAAGCATAACCTATAGAAATAAATATAAACCCTGTCTCATAACTACCATCTAACTTCTTCTTCCCACAGGAGGACGACAGTTCCTGGAAGGTCAGTTATCCCTCTACGCTGTTGTTCATTTTCTGTAATAAAACATCTGTGATCTGTGTCAGCGAGAGACTTTTTTTTTTCAAATCCACAATTTTCTTACAGGACCAGAAAAGTGAAAACAGAAAGTCAGCCATCCTGGAGTTGAAAGGAATGCTGGTAATAACTATAAAATCAAATTTCACTGTGGGCTGAAAGTCACATCTGTGTTGCAAAAGAAAAGAAAAAAAAACCCGTAAAGCTGTGAGTGATGCATGGAAGCTTGAACTGCTGTGTTTGATCCATCTTTAACTATTTAACACATCAGGACAATATCAAGCGTCAACACCTTCGCAGAGTGCCCTCCAGGAGGGGACCTGGCCGAAATGTGGGCGAAGCAGAGCTCCTGATGGTTCTCCAGAGGAGGAGGAGAGCAATGGGAGAGAATCAGGACCCACCACCCTCAAATCAACCACAGGGTACGCTGACCTGGTGTTTTCATAACCCTTACATACTATTCAGATTCTATGCCTTCACAGAATGGTTCAGGTCAATTTTGACCTGGGCCAAGAATTCCCTCATAATAAATGTCTACAACAAATTCTGATTGGAATTTATAAATGGCCTGTCTGCCATTAATAAATGGAGGATTAATCCTTAATTAATATTTCAGAGAGCAGGGAGAGTGTATTTTTTAGTGTATTATCACACAATATCATGTCTTGTTTTACCTAAGACATAAAAACATAACAGCAGTAATAAATTAAATAATTTATCCATCCATCCATTTTCTTCCGCTTATCCAATTCAGGGTCGTGGGGGGAAATAGCAAAAACATTCTGGAACTGCTGGGATTTATTATATAACCACATCTGTACAAATATCCATCCATCCATGGATGGATAGGATGGATAGATGGAACACAAAATTTGCTTACTGCAGACTAGTCTGTGCATTCAAAGCAGTGTTAGGAAACCTTGCATGTGTGGGATTTGCATGTGTTTCCCACACTCACTGAAATGACAGCTCAGGTGTTTTTACCCCTCTTTGATCTGTTTTAATCTCAGTTAGCGCAGAATAAATGGATTCTAACTTGTTTATTGTTGCATTATTTTCTTACATTATGGTTACTTGTGCTTGCAGGTGCACAACACAAGCATCGACAGATAAGGATGTAATGTACTTGCATTTATACAGCACTTTTCTAGTCTTATTGACCAATCAAAGCTCTTTTAACTACAAGTCACACTTTAACTATGCATTCATAGAGCACTTTATTCTGTGCACTTCAAGCACTCTATCTACCTCATATCATCGCCAGTTTAAAATCATCAGTTAAATTAACATGCATGTCTTTGGACTATGGGAGGAAGCTGGAGTACCTGGAGAAAACACACTTCAGGTACTCTGAAGTGGGTCAAACATGCAAACTCCACACAGAAAGACCCAGCCTGAGGCAACAGTGACTGCTCAACCACCATGCCACCCTTTTTCAGATCTCATGACAGTGTCAAGGTCCACCTTGACCTCTGTCACCATTGTCCCATAAAAAAAAAACAAAACAGACATGGCATGTATAGTTTCACAACTTCAGGATTCCCTAAAAAAATGTTTTTCTTTGATTTGACCCACGCTAGTGAATCTAAAATGCATCTGATCAGATACGGGTCAAATGCAACTTATAGCACCTGTACAAAAGAATAAAATTTTAAAATGTTTCAGTTGTCAAATTTCAGGCTAAAAGAATGATTTTTAGGTCAGCATTACAGTCAAAATGGGTCAAATTTGACCTGAACAGTATGTAAGGGTTAAATGGATCAATCTTGCTGTTGTTGTTTGCTTATTGTGTCTGTTGTATACTACTGGTCTGTTTAGGGCAGAGATATGCCATATTAGTATCAGTTCTCACTGGTGCCGTTTGCCTTCTGTACATCCCACTCTCCTGAATGCCATATCTCAGAAATGCCTTGAGGGGATTTCTTCAAATTTGGCACAAACATTCACTTTGACTCAAAGATGAATTGAGTAGAATTTGGTGGTCGAAGGTCAGCACAAAACAGCTTTAGGCCATGCGTGAAGACTTCATATGCCAGCTAGACAAAATTTCACAGAAATGTCTAATATAAAATGATGAAGAGACGATTTATATCAACCTATTCTCATCTCACCAAATGCTGCCGTTCTGTCAGAATTTGATGTTGTCAGAGAGAACACACTGGCTGTGGCAGTACTATACACCCAGTGCATTTAAATGTTTAATTAAGAAGGGGGTCTCTCCATAAGTGACAAGTTGGGAGTGACACTTGTCTCACCATTGCTATGGGTGGTGTCTTGGCACCAACACCTAAGGACACCTTTGGGCCTGTCTTCGTGTAACCAGCAGGTTATGACAAAACAACACAATTTGGTGCTCTGGATGTGAGAACGGGCTGTTTAAACTAAAAAGGTCAAAAGTCAACTTTACCATGCCCATATTTCACATGTGGTCGGGTACTGAACTGGTAACACTGACTGACTGTAAAGATCTTCTGTGCTGCTGGGTTGAAGATGTATGTGAGGCATCCATGCTTTAGAATTTACAGCTCCATACGTACACATATTTGAAGCATGTCTCCTCTTATGATTATAACTTTGTGCTGCATCTGAAACACTTTTATCAGCCAAAAGTAAATACACATGGTGCCTTTCATTAAACTCAAAATTTTAATGCAAATGTTACATGAGTCTAGGACAGATATGGAGACTGCAACCTGAGTGGTTTGTGGCGACTCACAGCCATGAAGTTTGACTAGTTACAAATGTGAAGTGCCTGCCAGGACATAACGTGTATGCTTTTAAATTTTTTCATTAGTTTTTTTTAAAAGAAATTCTAGATACATGCTTTTAGTATTTGTTTGCATTAATACTTTTAGTGCTTTTCATCCACTTACCTTTAAAAAGGAAAGCCGTTATGCAAATTCACTTTTAAAAGGGAAGGATACAGACACAAAAGTGAGAAATAACCAGATCCCTTCCAGGCCGAGAGCCATTTCACTCCCTCTGACTTACCTATATTTTATAATCAGAACAACCCTCTTTATTCTCTACCTGCTTTCAGATGTTTTAGCCCATCCTTTATCTCGTGCCTAAAATGAATATGTGGTGATCTCTGCACAGATCTCCAGCCAGGTTTGCCGTGTGTTCCAGCAGCAGGAGAAGCTCCCTGGGCAGGTGAGAGCGGCAGCGCCCCTGTGCTTCGGAGGCTGAAGCAGAACCGGGAGAAGAGAGACTCTCGCATCAGAGCATCAGCGCTGTTCATCAGCCATCAAGCCTGACAGCTGTGAGGGAAGGACATGTTGCATTACTATTATTATTATTATTATGCAGTTTTATATGACAATAAACCAAAGATGATTGAGCAAACTAAGCATGTTTTGCTTTGACTTTAAAATAATCCATTCTGTCTTTACATATGCACTGACTCAGTATTTAAATGCATTGCATCTTTGGTCTCTTACAACAAGCCAACACTGCTTGGCTTGTATTGAAAATCTGAAATAAAAATTTGACCTGTAATCAGCTCTCTATCTTACAGCAGTCCTTGGTGTTTGTTTTATCCTCCTGAGAGAACCAGAGGGGTAAACAAACATTAAATCTTGCATTTCTGGCTACAGAAAAACAAAGAAAAGCATTTTTCAAACGGTGTTTAACCCAGGTCTGTAAAAAGCATCATTGCGTGTCAAAGGAAATGGCACTCTTTCATACTTAATAGCCAGCATCATTCTTTTTGGGAGCTGGGATTTCAGCTGATCTAAGTGCAGAAAATAGATGAAAAATAGTCCGAGCCATTAAAAAAACACTTGCGTGAATGCGATTGCCTGCTTCTCTCCCAAGGTGTCTGTCTGTTAAAGCTCAATCCAGCAGAAGAATAGTGGCTGCCATTCATTTAGACACATTAAAGCTGTCGCACCGAGAGCCCAGAGGTGTTGTTGAGATAAGAGCCTCGGGTGATCTCTGGCATCCCTCCTGAAAGTTTTTTAAAATGTAGCAGGCTGCCTTTTGTTTTCTCACCTCCACACAGATCCTGTATATATATGTGCGCATGCATGCATGTATGAATGAATCCATACACCTTCACACTATGCTACCTGCCTCCCTGTCTATCTGAGTTTGTTAAAAGCATTTGAAAAGAGGATGAAATTACTCTCACCTTTGACTCTGACACCATTTTACTGTCTTCACACTGTTTCACATTATATATTTACTTTATTTAGCTCTTTACCAGAAGGTCTGCCTTTTCACTCTTAATCATGCATTTTTTATTGGTTTATACCTCAGTCTCAGAGGTGTTGGGCTTTGAGATGTAGTGTGTGCTCCCGTCTTTCCAGCTGTTGAATCCATGCACACAAAAGCCTGTGTCTGAGAGGGAGAGAAAGAGACGGAGCCCTCTGAAAAGGATCCTATAGATACTGATGATATTAAAGATGTGTCATTGACTCACACAGAGGTGAGATCCAAATAGTGTAAATTTATTTTCCTCTTAATGTGTTTTTCTTTAACTCTAAATGTATACTGATTTGCTTGCAGTGAACTCTAATCATGGCTGCCATTCAGCCCACTTCTAAGTCTACATATCCTGAATCAAATTTAACCGAGCCAGACTTCAGAGATGTTGCTTAAAACTATATTTTGTACTCATCAGCATCCTACTACTACTGACATCTGTAGTTTGTCTATTTAATGAAGTGTGGAAATAAATAGAGCCCACTTTTTTTTTTTTTATCAGCTTTTGTTAGAGCTTCCCTATCATAATGAGATATAGTAGTAAATATGTCCACATTTTTGCTTGGGACTTTGACTTCATAAGGAAAGATTTGGTCTTACTGCTATGGAAGGCTGAAACGGACATAATTAAACATAAATAAATAAAGAAGACTTGGTAAATAAATCTGCCATTTAAGGCACCAAAAATATTAAAATAAATAACTGTGAGCTTTAAGTAAATTAATAAAACAGAAAATTAAATGTTAAAGTAACAGGTGAATTAACACTAAATATAAATAGTCACGTTATGAATTAATTAATTTATAACATTTTTATGAATTGCATTTTTTCAAATGAATAATGCTTACATCCGTCTGTTTTCTTAACCCCTTATCCAGTTCAGGGTCAGGAGGGGCTGGAGTCTATCCAGGACAGGTCGCTGGTCTGTCGCATGACAAACAATCGTTCACATTCACACCTACTCTTGATTTAGAATCACCCATCAACCTAACATGACTGTGGGAGAAAGCTCATGAAGGGAGAGAGCATGTAAACTCCACACAGCCGGCTGGCAGATTTGAACCAGGAACCCGCTTGCTGTGAGGCTACAGTGCTAACCATTTGATGGCATGTTTGTTTGTTTGTTTATTTTTGATTGTGGGAGTACAGTTTATCACAATTTTGACATTTATTAATATGTTGACTCATGATCTAGTAATTTTGACTTATAAAGAAATAATTTTTGACTTGATTTCTCAAAAATTGACTTAGTAAGTCAAACATTTTGCCAAAATTTTTATATATGGTGAGTATTGTTTTTTTTTTTTTGTTTGTTTTATTTCTAATTTCTCATGCATTTTAAATAGGTTTCTATACTGAAAGTTTGTCAGTGTGTTATCATAAAAAAGGTTTATCCATCCATCCATGCATTTTCTTCCACGTATCCAGTTCAGGGTTGCAGGTTGCTGGAGCCTACCCCAGCTGTGTGCACCCTGGACAGGTCGCCAGTCACAGAAAACTGACCATGCATACTCACACAAAAGCCAGTTTAAGATCACCAAATAACCTAACATGCATGTCTTTGGACTGTGGGAAGAAGCCGGAGAACCCGGAGAAAATCCTCAGCCTTTATATTCATTATTATTATGATTTTATTTCTCAAAGAGCAGCATTTGTGTGGCGTCGCATCGCTCCTCCAACCACAGGTGGGGCTCTAACCAAACCACCCCGTCCTCCGCGGAGCCGAGGCCCGTCTTCACGGCTCTCCTCAGCTCGTACTCAAACACGGGGGGAGGAACTTTGACCAGAGCTAGTTAGCAACCAGCTAGCTGCTTTCTGTATTACTTTCTTATTATTTTGTGTGCTGTTGCATATGCAGAGCGATGTGGTTTATTTATTTACTGAGCTGGCTGTCGTTGGTGATCCAGATATCCTTCGTCACGTTAGCAATAGGTAAGTGCTTGCTGAAATCCCTCCGCAGGTGCTATCCCGTTAGCTCATATTTGCCTGCTAATGCTAGCGGACCAAGTCAGCAAATGATAGCGGAGCTCCGTTTGACCAACAGCCGCCGACTCAGTAATTAATACAGAAACATGGATACGAAGTGTGTTGGTGAATAAAGCGGAGTGTTGGAAGCTACCTGCCTCCCTCTGGGCTAGCTAGCATTTAAGTACAGGAAGTTAGGAGACAGAGCAGGACTTTTAAACAATGATAACACTTTTTTTTTTTATATCGAGTACCTTAAAATTTTACTGTGCAATAGGTCAGTGTTCAAACTTCCTAATTTCAAAGTAGTTTTCTTGGGTCAGAGGAGTCAATTTCACTGTTTCTCCTCCTCCTCCTCCTCCTCCTCCTCCTAATCGATACTAAGTGATCAGCCGATTCAGCAGCACAGAGTTTGGCCTTAACCTGCAGTGAAGACTGACTCCGGCTGAGCTCACCAGTGGAGGCTCAGCATTACCGACCTGTAGCTCAGGGACGTGTGTTTACATTAGAGAGGAGGATGTTGGCACAGAAGAGGAGCTGCCAGGAAAACCAGCCGCCTGCCTGTCACACTACTTTTTAAAGGAGCCTTGGCCAAAAGCCAGAGGTGTGTCCACGTCATCACACCTGCTGCATAAGACTGGAGTGTGGTACTGTCAGTACATGAGGAAATAAAACAGCAAAGTGACACATCTAATTTTCATTGTGGGGTGAAGTGAGCTCTACTGATGGATGATAACATTTTACTGTTGTTTTTTTAATTGCACCCATTTCACAGTTTAACCTTTACAGCTGCAGACATTTATCGTCAGGAGCAAAGCGATTAGTCCTCGAAGAAAAACATGCAATAGTTTTTGATCATTTGGTGATTGTTTTGCTGCTTCCTCATAGGTTGCAGAATTATGATTCAAGAATTTGTAGGTATTCAACTGTATTTTGAACAAAACAAAGCAGTATAATGAGATGATGAAATCACCTTAGGCTTTCAGAGTTTAGCGTGGCTTTTTAAATGAAATAAATACACGGTCAGCACCGTCACTTCATGGCAAGAAAGTCCTGGGTTTGAATCCTCTCCCTGTGCCTGTGTGGGTGTTCTGCAGGTACTCCAGCTCCCTTTCACAGCTCAAACGCATGCATGTTAGGTTACTTGGTGGTTTTAAATTGGTTGTAGGTGTGGATGGTTGCCTGTCTCTCTGTATTAGCCCTCGTGATGAACTGGCAACCTGTCCAGGAAGTATCCCGCCACCTCTCGCCCCATGACACCTGCTCGATGGTGGTCAGGCAGAGAGATTTGTGTTCATTCTGGGGAAATCAGGCGATCCTTCATTCCCTCAGCTATTAGATCAATTAACTCTGACAGGGGTCATTTAGATTATTTTCTTTTCTATGATTGTTCATTTTTAGACACTTGTCCTTTGTTATTCTATTTATTTGTATTATTTATTTATTTGACCTAATTGCTTGTTCAGTGCCCTCACATGCAACAGTGTTTGTGATTAGTGTTTAAGGACTGGAAGTTGTGTGAGTTTGATTATGTGAGTAGGTTGTGTGGGCAAGGTGCAAACAAATTGCCCTTCTTTGGGATTAATAAAGTAATTTGAATCTGACAGCTGGGATAGGCTCCAGCCCCCAACCGCAACCCTGAATTGGATAAGTGGAAGAAAATGAATGGTTGGATGGAAATATATACACTGCTCAAAAAAATTAAAGGAACACTTTGAAAACACATCAGATCTCAATGGGAAAAAACATCATGCTGCATATCTATAGTGATATGGACTGGGTAATGTGTTAGGCATGAAAGGATGCCACATTGTTTGATGGAAATGAAAATGATCAACCTACAGAGGGCTGAATTCAAAGACACCCCAAAGATCAAAGTGAAAAAATGATGCAGCAGGCTAGTCCATTTTGCTGAAATTTTATTGCAGCAACTCAACATGGTACTCAGTGGTTTGTATGGCCACCACGTGCTTGTATGGATGCCTGACAGGGTCGGGGCATGCTCCTAATGAGATGACGGATGGTGTCCTAGGGGATCTCCTCCCAGATCTGGACCAGGGCATCATTGAGCTCCTGGACAGTTTGAGGTGCAACCTGGAGGCATCGGATGGACCCAAACACAATGTCCCAGAGGTGTTCTATTGGATTTAGGTCAGGCAAGTGTGGGGGTCAGTCAATGGCATCAATTCCATCATCCTCCAGGAACTGCCTGCATACTCTCACCACACGAGGCCGTTCATTGTCGTGCACC
>VUQS01008943.1:9059-19446 GCA_015108495.1 Heterochromis multidens
GGGCAAATGGAAAAAAAAAAAAAAAAAAAAAAAAATGACCAAAGGGCACAATTAACTGGGGTTGAGGAAATCAGAGACAAATCCCAGCGTGAGCTCTGTCCTCAACATAGAAAAAAAAAATCTTCAGAGTGCAGATCTTCTGCCATTAATAATTTAAATTTTGATACACCTAAGCTTATAATTTTCCAACATGTTTAAATACTGAATTAAATCACAACAATACAGCTAAATCTTATCATAGTGAATTATAATTAAATGTCATGTACACCATATTAAAATATATACACAGAAATATTCATACAAATTCTAGATTGGTCCAGCTCCCTCCTGCTCTCTTTTTCTTTCCTGTTAGAAAATGTGCACCAAGACAAAGTAAATACGCACAGACTGTCACAGTTAACACTATCGAACAAATGAATTTTTAACATTTAAATTAACCCACAATAAACATTATATATATATATTTTTTTTTTAAAAAGTGCAAAATGAACTTAGGGCAGTAGTTTCACTCAAGAATTGCAGATGAGTTCTTTGAAAGAGATGTTGAGTGAAAAGACCACTAGGTGGCAGTATTTGACCATGTCTTAAAAGCCATAGTAATTATTTATAGTTTAAATCTGTAGAATTACAGGACAAATCTGTAAAACTGGATCGATCTGAGCATCATTTGTTGTTCTGTTAGTTTAGGGATGTTGTTTGTTAATGTTTGTCAAGGCAGGCATTGCTGTGTTGTAATTTCCCACCTCGATGCCTTCTTTTAAAGCTCAGCTGCAGACAGCAAATTGTAGACTACTGCTGGCAATGCATAAAGCAGGTCTACAAACCATTTGGTGTGAGAGATCAAAATAAAAAGGACAAGACAGCCGACACTCTAGAAACTGTACACTCCATATATTCTAAGATGGATGAATCAGTAGTGTAATGGACTGCTGGCAAGTTCAAAACTTGCACAGCAAACAGGAAAACAGCAGTTTTAGAAGTAAAAGAAGTTAACTGCCTTTCCTGGAAAAGGGTTTGAAAAGATCTGATGATTTAAAGTGGAAAATTTGTCTCAGAGAAACAAAAGGAGAGAAGAAGAGAGTTATCAGAGCATAGACTGGCAAGATGGTGGACACATCAGAAAATGTCTTAGCTGTGTATCAGTTTGAGAGTCTCTGTCTCCCTGTGTCTTTCATGCAGAGCCATGGACGGAGAAAGCGACGGAGGCAGGGATGGGGGAGGAGGAGTAATGGGCATCAGGGTCTTGAGCGGATGTGGGGAAACTGGTGGAGGAAGAGAGGAGATGGGAGGCAACACGCTCCCTTTCTTCCCATCTAACACAAGCTGTGATCGGTTCGCATGGCTGGATTCCTTCCCAATGCCAAATTCATGCTCGTTTTCGTTATCCGAGCTGCAGTCGCTCAGATCTGTTATCTCCAGGTCTGAGTCTGACTCTGGGTCCTGCTTCACCCCTCCTCTTCTCTCTGTGGGGCTCTGTTGGTCTGTCCCAGTCCCAGCTCCTAAGCTGACTGCTCCCAGGCCCAAACTCAGCCCTATAGCCGGAGGATTGGGCTCCACCCTTTCTCCCAGTGTTGCACCGTTGCCAATGTCTGTCCGACCAATCATCAGGCTGCCTTGGTAGGGTGGCAGGCAGAGTCTGGCTGGCTGACCACCCGCTGTGCCGTTTGTCCCACCAGTTTGCCCTGCTGCTCCCCTCTCACCCCCACCTGCCTCCCCAGGAGGGAGCAGGGAGGAAAAGGGGTGAGGCAGCTGTGAAAGGCTGCTCTGCAAGGGGTTGGGGTAAAACTGGGAGGGGTAGAGGGAGCCAGGGGGCAGTTTGGGGCAGTTGTTGAGAGAGAAAGCCCCTGGGAGGTAGGGGTTGAAGCCCCAGGGGTAGTCAAAGGGTGGGTTGCGAGGGTACGGGCCCAGCAGGGACGGGGGTTTGGAATAGCATGGAGCACCTAGGACAGAGAAAATCCAGAGATGGAGGTTAGCTCTCAGAAGGGGCAAAGGTTTCCTGACATACAACATCCAAGAATGTTCACTAATTATAGTCAGTGATATTAGCAATTCTAATCAGGAGCCACAGGGGCTAATTCTGGCACAGCTGCTTTCAACACAAAACCTGATGGTTCATTTATGCATGCCAGTACTGTGTAGTACACCCACTTCACACTGCTGCAAACCAGATGTGAACACAAAGATTCTAGACTGCGGTGAAAAACAATTAAGAAGAGTTCCCATCTTCCAAATGGCTTATCATTTCTTGATATAAAAAAAAAGAAATATGTGAAGTGAGTCTGCCTCAGTTTTGACAGCACATCATTACAGTGAAGACAGTCACACTGTTGAAAATTCTAGCTGAGAAATAATGTCGATATCTTGTCCCCGCAATGTTCTGACATGTCATTGTATCATTTTAAATTAAGCAAAAACACTTATGGTGCAGTAAATTGCGCTGTGTATTTGAATTCAGTTCCTTGTAAGCATCACTTGATAACAGAGAGAGGGGGCAAATTTGAGGTGATGCTGGAATTCAATTTTAATGAACAAACAAACGCATTGCCTCTCAACCTACTCTACTTCCTTCCAAATGACAACCGACTCAAAGATTCTCTCTCTGCTGCACCCACCACCTTTCTCCCAGCCTTTCTCACTCTCTTTTTCTCTTTCCCTCTGTTATTTACTATGCAGGGCTAATTTGACAGTGGTGAAGTCTCTGCGTGCTGGGCCAGGAGTAGCTGGCAGACACATGAATATTGAATCAGTCAGGCAGGCCTCACTTGCTTATGAAAACACAGTAATGGGCGCCCACAGGCCACAAACTGAAGCCTGCACCCTCAATTAGGGCCTTCCTGCCTGGGAAGGGATTAGGACAGCAGGGACGCATGGGAGGGAGAGGAGGGTGAGAAGGGAAGAAGGGGGGAATAGGACCTGAGGACAAACAGAATAGGGAGGAGGGAGAGGGTGCTGGTTCTGTGATGAGAATTGTATCTGTGTGTGAGTACATCTGTTTACACACTACCTCTCGAGCTCCGCAGATTCGTATACATTCTTATGTGCGTATAACATGCAGAAATTGCAAACAAAAGCATTTATGCATGTGTGCCATCAGTGAAGCAAACAATGACAATTCCATGCTGCGTTGGTTGAGATAGAAGGGGACAAATGTGAACAGTTGCGCTGAAAAAGTGGATGATTTCTCCAGCCTTTGACTTGTGTCTCACTACAGCTGACATGCATAATTCACAACCTAACCTGGCCTATCTCACCTGGAGCACAGTCTCACTGCAGGCTGCTATGGGACAGCCATCTCTCTTATTTCCTTTAACAATAAATGTTCATGCCTCACCATATCCTCATTTCTCTCTCTGCTCTCCTTTTCTGCTACCATCTCCTCCTCTCTTTGTTTGTACACTGCCAATCATACACTTTCTATATAAGCATATTTTTCTTCATGGAACAGAGGAAGACCGGCACTTATCTGACCAACTTTGTCATTCCCTCTGCTCACCTGAACTTAGGAAAGGAAATGAATCCAGTCTCAGTTTGTCCCCTTCAGGTCCTGGTGCCGTGGTCCCCCGATCAAATAGGGACGTTCCTCTGCTGGTGTCAGGCAAACGAGGAAACAAGGACTGTATGGCCTGAGTGGCAGAAAGAGACACAAAGTAGAGAGTGGAAAAGGAGGTTAGAGATGAGTTTGTACCATGAAAAAATTATTTAAAAAAAAGCTTGAATACGGCACATGTATTCCTACAAATCTGCCCTTATGGTGCTGCTGCACTCTGCGGGGTAAAGTCATGTGTTGACAGCAGCACCCTGCAGAGTGTGATGCAAACAGTGACACAGTCGCAGCAAGGACAGGATAAAAAGGGAAGCCATGGGGACTTGGGGTAAAAAGGGAGGCAGGAGGACGCACAAGCTCAGAGACTCAAAGGCAGGAAAAGTACAGAGTCAAATGGAGACCAGCGATTAAGACTGTGGGCACAAAGGATAAATGACAAGAAGAAAGAGGTATTGTGGGCCAGTTTGTGTAAAGGGACACAGGACGAATACGAGTGAGATGTGAGAGAATGACATCCATTTAGGAAGTAGGGCAGCTGTGTGCATGTCAGTGAGTGTGTATATTTTTTCTCTGTCTAAAATTTGCAAAGGAGAGGTAAAATAAGTGGAACAGTTTAATCTTAGGAATCAATGGGAACACAGGGGGATTTTTTTTTTCCCCTAGCGTGATTGTGGATCAATAGTATCTGTCACCCTGCAGCCCCAAGTTTGAAAGGTGAGACTGTACTCACAAGCTGCGAGATCTGCGTTGCTTAACAAACCGCATTAATGACCCGCCATTGATCTGATCTGACACGACCCCTTTGCTTTCTATTTCTTTCATTTTCAATCGATGACAGATGGATACGCCATAGGAGACAGGGATGAGAGAAAGAGGGGATAACGTCTTCTTTTGTTTTAAGGGCAAGTTAAAACCGTCCCCCCTCCACGGTCTCCTTCAGAGCTCGCCTTATCCCCATCTTAAGGACGGCACAGACAATTGATGAATGATTCTCTCTTACTGTACTTTCAAGTTACTTGTACTTTCTAGGACATTAGTCATCTAAAATAAAATTATCTGCACACCAGCACTTATACCCAAGTCAAAAAAATAGCCTTCTTCATCAATTTGTGCAGCCACATCTATAATTTAGTGTACAATTTGAAACACAGAAATTGATTTTTTTTTTCTCCATTAAAAAAAAATCTCTAAATATCTTATAAACACAAGTAAAGTCATAACATTATGTTTTGAACCAAATTAGGACATTTTTGTTCATGCCTCCATCTTTTTGTGTTCTGATACATTTTATCTCTGTAAAAATTTTACAATCTCTCAGGGCAAATAATAAGTGAACTGTAGTCTATTATGACCCCCGTTAGAGACAGTGAATAAAAGATAGCTACGATGAATACTACCATTCTTTTGCAAAAAGGGAATGCACAGCAGGCGCCCAAGAAATATGACAGCCAAATCACTGGAGTTGAATGGATTTCAGTTACCTGAATTAAATCTTTGTTGATAAAAAATTAAGGAGCAGAGTACGATGTCCTACTATATGTCATCATTTTTCTTTGTTTAAGGTTTCTCTTCTTTTTAGTCCCTCTGTATTAAAATGGTAGATTTTTTTTATTACCTGCTATAAAGACACAATTTGAGCGTGCATGGGTATAAATTTCTCAGATTTTTCAGACGTTTTTATTTGAGGGAAATACATGTGTTTATATGTTACTAAATCCACTACATCCAACCATGCGTACCTCTGGGCTGCAGTCTGGTGTGGTGGAGCCCCCGTTGAAGTGGTTCTGGGCCAGAAAGAAGGGTGAGCTGGCCATGTCCAGGATGGGGTAGTTCACCAGCACAACCTTACTGAAGTTAAACTTGTAGGTGAAACGCTTCCCTTTGGTTTTGTGCAAAATGCGCTTGTTGTAGTAATACCTGCAAAGGAGTGGGAGAGGATATTGATGGAGGGATGGAGTGAAGTGATAAAGGAAAAAGGAAGAGGAAAAGGAAAAGAGGTGGGAAGGATTAATATAATGCTCACATCAAGGTTTTGTGTTTCATCACTATAAGAAAAGTATAAACAACTACAGCGCTGTGAGGCAAGAGCTGTGCTGATTTCCCACTGTTTTTATTCATCTCCTCCTTCCTCAAATCAATTCATGTCTGGCTGCCTTTATTCAATACGATGTGGTTTTGTAAAGTGAAATTTTTATTCAGCTGTTAACAGGCATCCCAAAAAAAATCAAAAAGCCAAATTCATTTGAACCTCTCATATAGAGATACTACAGAACAAAATTTCCTTTCATTAGGCATTGGACTATTTATCAATTCAAGAAATAATGTGAGCATCATGTTAAACTATCAGATGAATTATGGCATTTTTTTTTCAGAAAAACAGAAATTTGTCGCAGCATGACACCATTTGACATGGCACCAAAAACTGTCACCGGTTCCAACGGCAAAGCACATTCACAAAGAGGTGGGACAACAGGAGAGGTCTCCATAGTAACGACCCCCGGTGTCTCCCGCTGGGCATGTCAGGTCGTCATCATACCAGTTTCCTTTGCCACCCACAGAGGTGTCACAATGTACAATCTGCCAGGATGCCAGGTTGATCAGCAGCAAAGGAAAAACATGGAGCCATCTGGCCCAGGTAAAAGCTGAGTGCTCAGGTGGAGGAGCATAGGGGGGCAAAGCAGGATGCTACAAATTAAAAAAAACCTGTGGATGTCTTATTGTGAAATACAAGTTTAAATCTTGGAGGGCGTTTCCTTCTGCACTTTTTGGATTTCTTTGTTTCAGTGCGGCCACAGTGAGCGTACCAAACACAGAATTCATGAGACAACCTCAGCATTAAATAGTGGTGAGCTCATTATGCAGGCACACTATATCAACAAACACAGCAGCGTGTACATATCAGCATGTATCCACAATGGCTGAGCCCAGTGCAATGATGTGTACATGTTTTGCTTTGCGTGGCAATTGTGCCGTGGCCCTTAATTGAGCAATTAAGTGAGGCTAATTAAGAAGGCTAATTGTGGCCCCAGCCAATTCATAACAATTAAACTCTGACGACAGTCCCCATTAATGAGAGGCCGAAGGAAAGCAGAGGGAGGGGGTGGGGTAGGGGAGCAAGTTGGGTAGCGGGTATTTGCATAAGACAATTGTGTGTGAGTGGCTGGGGGTGTAAACTGCTGAAGGTATGGAGTGTGGCATTGTTTTAATCACCTTCAGCAAGTTCAGTGCCGAGCAGTTTCCCTGTTCTGAAGAAGTCCAAGCAATTTCACACTGGGGCTTAATTTTGAAATCCCTATTGAATTTTTTATTTGGCAGCTCAATGGTGAACTTTCCATTAGGATGTCCACAGATAAGGAGAAATTGAGGGTATTGACGTTCCCCAGGAAAAATCCCACCTTTATCTTTCCATTTTTGCCAACATGGAAAAGAGAGATGTTAAGTGAGGATTAAATCCAATGAGAGTAACCAATTTATGGAAACCGTGGGGTTATAAACATCCTGATTTATCTGATACAAACAGTGTGGTTGCTTGACATTCAACACATCTTGTACAAACACATACCTCAGTGCCCTGCTCAGTTTGTCATAGTTCATGTGAGGTTTGCATTTCCTTATCCCCCACAGCCGGGCCACCTCGTCTGGGTCCTTGATGACAAACTCCCCGTAATCTCCCTGCCAGGCTATCACCCCTTGATACTCCTCCTTCTGCAGCAGCTCTAGGATGAAGTGCCACAGCTGGATCTGTCTGGAGCCGGGGCTCGACTCTGGCTTGTAGGCCCACTCTGGGAAGGCGATCCCTGGGCAAAGGGAGGAGGAAAATGAGCAGGATGAGGTTCAGGCCTGTTATTTGTCCAGCTGCTCGCTGGGGGGAGGGGGGTTACTGTCTGAATGACTGATGAGTGATGGAGGTGAGGGATGATGTGTTTAATATCACAGCACGTGCCTTGAGCAATGTTAGTCTGAGCTAATGCCCTCTAGCCTCAACAGATTGGTCAGTGGGATGATGACAGCTCACTGGGAGAGATCTGACTGATGCTGCTGAGGTCTGAATTTTAAAAGCCAACTGTATGACCATCAGAGATAAAGTTAAGTAGCTTTTTGACTCAGCCCAAAGTGAATTTGGCACTAACTAGCCTTGTAAATACATTAGACATTGAACCAATTACTACCAGAGTCTGAACTTGTTTGGCAATGTGCATGTGTATGGTTAATCTTTTTAAATAGATGAATATTGGAGATGAATTTTAACGTGCAATTTTAATAATGAAGGTGCTGTTTCTTAACTATTTGCTTGTTTTGGCTGTCTGGCTTTACCCAATTTACACATGTGGCTTAGGACTAGATTTTAAGATAAGTTGAAAGATTTTACACTTTATAAATAAGAACTTTAAGCAGATTTGATGCAGTAAAGCATGGTTACAATAAAGTCTCCTGTTTTCATGTAGCTAACTTTGGTGAGAGTACCAACCTGGCGTCCAGAGGGCGGGCACCGGGGGGAGCAGCAGATCACTGACGCAGTTACAGTCCATACCTCCACGACACCTGGAACAAAAAAAAAAAAAGAGGGAGAAGGCATTAACTTTTGCAAATGAAAGCAAAATTATTTTGTAGAAATGCAGCTATCTAGCATATTTATTGCATTTATTACAGTGAGTAAGAGTACAAGAGAGTAAACTTTGTTGAAATTGAAGGTATTGCATAAGGGTGTAAAGGCGCAACATGAGTTCAAAATGATACTTTAAATCGATGTGAAATATAGCAAGGTTATGTTTCATATGTCTTTGGTAGAGATCAGGTGTTTGATGGATGTGGCCACCTGAGGCTGTGTCTGATGCAATGTGGTGGACATCCCTATAGTGCATTTATGAACAGGAGGAATTAAATAGACTTTTGAAAACCAACTTGAAAACTGAGCCACATTATACATTAAAAATTGGGTTTTTAAATATATAATATGACTTGGTTATTTCTTAGTGGAGTTTTGAAAGTAGAAAAAAAAATTCATGTGCAAAGTTATGTTCAGGGTTACTAAAGGTTAGGTTTAATTATTTGCCAGAAGAGGAAAGCTTTGAAAGGATTTAAAGGGCTATAGTTTTGTTGTAAAATGTCTTTCATATCACCTTAAGTATTCATAGCCATTACACAAGTAGCAATGCAACCTTTAAAAATCTGTACATGCAAGAGGGTGGAGTATTATTAGTTGATTGAGTTAGAGCTATTTTTAATTGTTTTATGTACTGTTTGGTAGTCACTCTATAGCGGAGTTTAAACAAGCTAAATGTTTTGAGCTTTTTGTTAAAAAAAGTACCTCAAAATTGTACTTGTAAGAATAAATTCCACCCTCCTATAATTATAGTATATGATTATATAAAACTATACATTGAAAAAACACATAATTGTTGACATAAAATCCAAAAATGATGCTGTCCAGTGAACACTTCCATGTTTAACATCAAGTAAATAAACAAGTAAATAAACTACACAACATATACAGCTGCATTTGAAAACCACAAGAATGGACTCACCTGATTTTGTTTTTACAGCTGTGCATTTTGAGATCTGAAGTGTGTTAAAAAAAGAGTTTATTTTCACTCCATCACATCTCCTCCTCTGTGAGTGAGGTAGGGTGGGTCTCTTTATCAAATGAGAACTTATAATCATAATGCCTCCTAAATATATTCATATAGACATCTGCTGACACAAGAAGATGAGGAGATCTTGGTGTTTCCGTGATGAAGAAGGGGACTATGAGATGGAATCTAGTTTGGATATCACAGTTTCATCAGGGTTGTTTTACAAAGCTCAGATGGAAGAGATAGCCTGCTGCTACACTGGTATCTTTAATGCTGGCCTCTCTATCTCTCCCTTCACTCTCTGCCTCTATTTAATTATGCTCTGTGAATTTTGGATTTTCCCTCCAGCATTGAAATGGAACGTGAATTATTAAGGTGTGTTTGTATAAATTATTATTGCTAACTCCAGGCATTTCTCACTCTCTCACTCTCTGACTCTTTCTGTCTCACGTTCGCTCTCACCCCGCTTCTAGCCTTTGGATTGTGGCCCCGCTCGCTGTCTCCTCTCTCCTCTCCCCTCCCGCTCTTCATCTTCCTTGTTTTCAGTCCGCTCTCTCTGTCTACAAATGCAGAGCTGACATTAATTCTTGTTTTTTTCTGTTATTATTCCTTTTTTTTTTTGTTTTGTTTTTGGTCATTTAACCATACCAAACCTACTCATTTTTAGAAAACCATCAAACATTTTGATCAGTCCGTTTATTAGTAGGATATCAAATTATACCCTGCTGTTCACCTGATTAGAGAATATTTGAAACTGCCCTTCTTTCCATGAAAATGTTGACCTCATCTGACAGGAGGGCCTCTGCAAAGATTGGTCTTTACAAAATGAGATATTCGTTGTGTTGGAGGTAGTAATCCATAACTTTCCTCTTCCCTGTGGGCTACGGGTCATCAATACTGCATCATCTCTTTCATTTGCTATATTCTCATGGTCCACGGCATGTATAAGCTCATCTCCTCTGAGGGAAACATATATGTGTGCTCCTGTCTTTCACAGTCTTTCCAGTTTCCTCTCATACCACCTACGCATGACCTCAAATCTATACTCTTCCTCCCTTTTCATATCCAACAGCATATCTATACAGGTAACTCCTCCTTTCCTCTTTCCCACCCCCTTTCTATTCACACACCTATCCACTGTCTTCTCCCCCTCCCTCCCTTCCACTCCACCCATCTCTCTCTCTCCTGCTCTGTGTGTTTTGCTTCGGCGCAGTAATTTTCCGTTTGATTTCGGAGGTAATGCATTTTTTACAAATCAAAGAGGAAGCCA
>VUQS01008943.1:19522-35433 GCA_015108495.1 Heterochromis multidens
CTCCCGTTCTCGCCCCCCTCGGCCCCCCAGGCCAGAGAGGAGATAAAGGAGCCCCCATCATTTCCTTGTTAGTTTTGATTTGGGCAGCACAGGGCTTTCAAGTTCCCCCCATCACCCCCAGAAACATTATAACTAGCAGCCCAGGGAATACTGTTCCTCATACGCACACACTCGAACACACACATGCATGCACAGACTGTCAGATACAGACGCTCACAGATTGTAAGGGATTGAGCATGCACAGTAAACACAGTCTCAAGCAGATATGGCACAAATACGCAGGCATTCAGGTAGCCGTCACACACACACACACTGTAAGAAGCAGCACACAAAGTAAGACATGGAGCCCATAGATATTGACTGAATCAATATCGACACACTAACACAGATCTCACCAAGCTGAAAAAGAGAATGCACTTTGTTTACTAAAGATTCTGGTGTACTGATAGAGAGATGTGGGCAGACAAAAACCACTGTTTTTGGACAGAGAGACACAAGAGTCCAAACAAAAGACCTCTCTCCCACAAAAAGTCACCTGTGAAACCCAGTGTGGATGATGGATCACACAGCTACCGGTGACAATAGTAAGCACACATAATAGATGCACTATGTTACTTCATACAGTCACATCTTGACAAAAACACTTCAGCTGTGTTCCTACACACGATCCAAATGGATCATTACTGCTGGAAATCCTCTAGTGTGTTGATGATTCAGAGGCTTTTCTATAATTTAGTGCACTTGAAAGACTGCAATGCGTTTTTGTGACTTTAGGACACAACAACATTGCAGGGACACACAAACTTCCTGGGTCGAGGCTGAAAGCTTAATGGTTTCTGCTGTTGTCGCTGCTCAACATGCAAATGTGGAAAATCACTCCATATTTGTTCTCTTTACTTACTTTTAGCCATTTTTAAAGCATTAGAAAGTGAAATTTATGCACAGTGCAATGCCCTCAAAATTCCCACAATATAATAAATAAAGCTGTCTCAATGACATGCATGACTTTCTGCTAACAAACCCACAGTGTAAGGCACTATACTGCTGTGCTTCCCACTACAGATTTACTAGTTAATCTAAATCATGAGTAGCAAATGAATGGACAAAGTATTTTATGTTCAAAAACCCACCAACCAAAAAATATGTTCTTTTTTTAAATTTCTCTTTTTCTTGAATTTCTCCCACCAGATGTCTTGGTGGCTTTGCTTGCTTCTTTTAAATAACCATTCAGTCATGTAATGCCAGCTCTGTTTTGGTCTTTGGAAAAAAATGCTGTGGTAACATCAATAATATAAAGGAAAAGCTTAGGGGTCTTAAAATCTTATCAAATTAAACGATTGGTCCTTCTAAAAAAAAAACTCATATATCCACGAGAGCAATAGTTTCTAATCACTGTAACTGATGAGGGACAAAGTCCAAAGAAAGAAATATGAAACTGTTACAATATTTCAATGTACAAATTGGTATGTTTGCCAACCAGTACCATCTTTCTTTTCGCTGTAAACATTACTCTTGTATTTTATCAACTGATGAACTTATTGTGACCTCTCAACCATCTTGTCCAAGCGGGGACTGAGAGTAAGAAAAGGACTGCAAAAGCACATCCAAGAGTCAAGATTAGATCAGTCCCAGTGAGTTTTTAAGAGGTCAGTCTTGCCACAAAGGTCACAGATTTGTATTTGTAACGTTGTACTTTTCTCCCAAACACCAACTCTGTAACAAGGCTGGTAATGTAAAGGGCCGGGCCCATCAGCAGAACTGGCATACTTGTGACACCAAGGTTAGTAGGCCACTAACGGGAGTGAAAAGGAAACAGTGTGAGGAATATACTGTAGTACAAACTACGTTTTGAAATTCTGCAGAGTGACTGGGGTAGAGCGAGGAAGGAGGGCAGCCTGACATTCAGGCAACATTATGTCTCCAGTGCTGTCTAAAGAAGGAAAGAGTGATGGGTCACGATATAAAAAGATAGAAAAATGTGAGAAGCATGAAGAGTCTGGCCTCTCCCGCTTTCTTTTTCCACTAGATGAAAAGGACTCTGTACATCTGTCTCATCTTCCTTTTTTTGGTTGCCCCTGAAAAAGGCCCAACTGAAAACTCTCTCTCTCTTCCTTTCACTCTGCTTGCCTCTCTCCTGCTATCTCTGTCTTTCTCTCTCTGTTCCTCTCCCTGGTTAGCTCTGACACACTGGTCAGCCTCAGGGTGGAAGAACAGAGGGACTCTGCTATGGGTTTGTTAGAGGAGATGGAAAGAAGGAGAGAGGAGAAATGAGGAGAGAGACAGAAGAGAGAAGGAGGAGGAGGAGAGGAGGAAAGGGGGTTGGTTAGGAAGAGGGAAAAGAACCTGTCTATCCAAATGCTAAAGAGAAAAGTCAACACCGAATCAAATTCTATACATACACTGGCCTACAAGTCTCCTCATTTAGCTAAGTCCCACCTTAATTACAAAACATTATCTGACTTTTAAAAAAAAACAAACATTTCGTTAAATGTCAAAACATCAGGTTCAAAATTTGTTTTTGAAGCCCGAATATGTATCTGATCTACATCTTGTTTGAACATCCAAATAAAAAGAGTGCCCTGATGATCGAGTATGTATGACAAACAAAAAACTCTATGCGCTTTATTAAACTAAGAGAAAAACCTTACCATCAACAAAATTAACTTCCCCTTAGCATGAAAAAAAAAAAAGCCAACTATAACCTCCCAAAATCCTTCAAAACTTCACTAGTTAAAGATTTGTGAAACTAACTTGCACCGGATAGCGATTGGTTACTTTGTTATTCAGACAATTTGACCATTTTGCAGGAAATTAACAACTGCAATGATAATACACTGGATTAATTATACAACATTAAAACAGGCACTGACAGGAATTTTTTTTTATTATTTAACTTTGTTCTGCATGTCATGTTGTAAATAAAGGTTTTCACTTTTACCATTTAGCCCCTATTGTAATCACTGAAACTGTGCAAAATTATTTGTGCAGAGTGTAAGAATCATGACACTACTGATCATATTGCAACTTATAGCAGCTAGATTTCCACACAATCACTTCTTTGTACTTTGAACCTTATATACACATCACACTGCAGTGTAAAAGAGTGAGAAATCAGTGCAGTCACTATAATAGGAGCAGGCAGCAGTGTAGCAGCATCAGTGTATTTAACCAAGACATATCGTTACAGGAGTACTGGCTGAATCTAGTTGTTCTCCCACAGAGCACCCATTACTCCACACTGCAGGGGCAGAGCTAATACTGAGTCCTTCACACTGAGACAGGCTATCATCTGACAGGACTGCCTGGCCAGAATATCATCCAGTGAAATGTAGTTTGAAAGATACAGTAGAGCTGTGACAACAGAGACGGGGAATAATAGGCTAGAGAAATATTAAGTCCATATCTGAAAACTTAAGAAGCATCATTTCATGCTGAACTCAGTTTGTCCAGTTTAAGGCTTAAGGAATAAGGCTGGGGTTACAGTTTGCATCACATTTCTAAATCTGTGAATACATAGCAACATCAACCCCGAGCAGAGATGCCCCTACTGAAAATATCAACGTTTTAAAATGAGTAACAGTTTTATTTGCTCTTTCATCAGCTGGGCGTTGTAGATTTTACTATATTATAGTACTACTTCACGGTAGTAAGATAATATACTTCGCTAACTTCAAGTCTTTAAGTAATACATATTTTCTGGTGTGTAGGCATGACCCAGGAGTGTGTGAGACAGATTGACTAGAATAAATGATGTGTTGGCAGGAAAAACATGTTAAAAGGTCCAATATCATAGCTCCTTTCTTAAGATAATTGTAATGGGGTCTGATGCCTATATTTGGCTTTGATGACAAAGGCAACACCTTGTGGTTTTAATAAGAAAAAAATCTACAACATCACAAACCCTCTTTTGGCCAGCTCAATTTATGGTGAGAAGTTCAGACTCCAACTCGGGTCATAAATAGAGTACTTTGATAAATAAGGAAACCTGATTTTTTTTTTCTTTTTTTTTCCAGACTTTCACGATAGGTGGAGAACTCCAACAAGTTTAAGAAGAGATGAGTGGAGATGAGGATGTTGAGTGCGTGAAAACGGTATTAGTATGATATAGAACGCTGGCCTTAAGAAAATAAGGAAAAGAAGGGGAAAAAGGATGAAGAAAAAAGTATCAATCGATAGGGTTAAATTATTCATCGTCATTAATTATCGATCGCTCTCCGCTGCCGGCTCGTCCGCCTCGCGCCAGAGTTGAAAGGAGGGAAAGCGCGCTTTATTAAAACCGGCTCGAGCCTCATTGTTTCATGTCCCGCGGCAAAGAAAAAGCTCGAGTTTGGCTCTGCCCGCGCCAGTAGAAAAATATACACACGCGCACGCACACACACACACACACACACACTGCTCCACCTCCCTCCTTTGCTTTCTCTCTTTCTCTCACTCCCTCTCTCTCCCTCTCTCCTGACGCGCGGGAGGAGCTTTTGGGAGCCTCGCGCGGTGTTCACGGGGCGGCTGTGTCTCGCGTGGATCGATGAGGGATCAATGGCTCGCGCTGACTAATAGCCAGAGAGCGCCTTTGATCTCGCGGCTGAGAGATCAAAACCTGCGAGAGAGGGAAGAGAGATAGGAAAAGAAACTGCGCCGGCGAGCTGACCTTCACACACACAAGCGCGCGCGCGCACACACATGCACGCAAAACCCACGTAGCTTACTCACGCGCGCAGCTTTTAGGAATTTGATATCCTATCCAGGATATCCTACCAGCGAACAAACTGTGAGAGATGCATTGCAAACGAAACTGCAGGCGAATATGCACCGGACACATTTGGAATAATAACCAATCTGTCTATAGGCTATTACTGGGAACCTTCACGCTCACTACACTACAAGCACGCCCACCAAACGCACACACCACCTTGTTTCCCAGTCAAAGTTGTTGCTTTTGATTTTGACTTCCTCAGAAAAGGTGATACAGTGAGACGGAGGGAACCATCTGTGGTTTCCAGCGAGCAGATGAGTGTCCTATAGGCTTAAATTCAAGCCCATAGAGAAGAAAAGGTGCGTGTTCACCACAGGCTGTATAAATACACCGTCTATAATAGAGCTAAGTTTGTTCAGGACACTAATGCAGGTTGCTTGGATCTCCAGTTAATTTCCCAAAGAAAACTGTGTAGGACTGAAGTGACGCTAACAGAGATCCAGAGGCAGTAAGATCATTATAACTTACACAGTGTTTGAATATGACATGCTGTTTTCTGTTTGATGTGTGTTTGGGGTCATGGAGACCCTTTAGCAGCTCAAAACAGTGGTTGATCACCTTGTTGCTTAATGTTATTTCCCCTCTCAATTAATGATAATTGCTTATGAACCAGTATGATTGAGAAGTCTAGATTTGAGGTAGAGACCCCTGCTAAAAGCCTGGTTATATATTACTCTAAAATTGCCAATTTGTCGCAGGGCTAACACATAGTGACAGACACCCATTCATGCTCATATTCACACCTACAGCCACTTTAGAATCACCAGTTAACCTAAACTCTTTGGACTTTTGGAGGAAGTTGGAGTACCCAGAAAGAACCCACAAAGACATGGGGAGAACATGCACCCTCCACACATTAAGGCCCCAGACTGTATTTGAACCCAGGACCTTCTTGCTGTGCCACCCACTCTAAAATCCTACATATGTAAATGTGGATTTCATTTATTTTCCCTTTTTGTTGTTGTTTTGTGGCAAAAAAAAATGAGCATATATGCATAACCCACATAACAAACAAATCTTAAAATTTTGCTTGCAATGGAAGTCCTTTAAATATTGGCTCGACTTTATGTCCAAGTGTTTGTGCCAATGAGAAGAATTCAGCACCCTTCTATAGTGAATTTGAAAAAAAACCAAAAAAAAAAAACCTGCTTTATTCTTTCATAAATTGCCCTTGTTAGTAATCAGGAACCACAGCGTAATTCCTTGCCAAATAGTACCTTAATTTCCACACTTTTATCTGGGGAAGTCCACTTCTCTCTTCCTCTCTCTCTACTCATCCTCATCATGCTTTCCCTCTCTATCTCTCTCTGTATCCCCCCATTCCCTCTCCCTCCCTCTCTGGTCAGTGAGTTACTCTCTCTATCGCTCTCACTTCCCGAATTAACCACTCAAGAAGTCACCACCGACTCAATCAATAGCTCATACATAAACCCTGCTATAATCGCTCCCCCTGCCTGTCTGTCTGCCCCCCCCCCTTCCTCCCTCTCACTCCCCTCTCATCTCCTCCTTCACCAGATTCACCAGCATCGCCTCACAGTCCCTTTCCTCCTCTTCCTTCATCTTTTTGTGTCTTCTTCCTGTCCTTCTCTATGAATTTTAGACACTCTCATAATTATCAAACCTGTCATAAACATTAAGGGCAGCAGTTCTCATATTTCTATTTATAAATAAGTCCTCACAGCTCTGCAGCCTTTGCGCCCTCTGAAAGAGCCTGATTTCAAGCAATTTGACATAATGATAAAAAAAAAGATGTATTTTCTTAGAATGACAGAAGTAGCATATCACATGAGTGCTTGAACAAGACATATCCCAACCACACGAATATAAACCACATTTTTGACACATTATTTTTGCACTTAATATCCCTGTTTGTACCACACCATATGAAACTTTGTGCTTTTAGGGATTCTAAAAAAAGTGCAGATTTGGTTGTATTTTATCTGGATGCTTGACAAAGTCTCAATAAAACAATGTACGCGCTGTATACCACCGATGCTGATTGAATTGTTGTCCCTGGTGTTTAAACAGCCCATCAACTTTTATCAAGACAGCAGTGACAGGCACCCAGCGTTAGACTTCAGAAAATGTCTTTGCTTTTTAATGAACTAAAAAGTTTGAAAATTTAATTACGTGAACAAGCGATGCACAAAATGAAGCGCAAGTAGCCTTCATAACTCTGAGGACTTACAACTAACACTAAGTCGCTGTAAACTTGGACCAGTAAACATGTCTCAAATCACTCCTTTGAACCCCAAATGTACAAAGAACCAGCTGAAAGCTAATACAGTCCAATATTACTGTGTACCTTGTACTGAATACTTAATGTGAAAGGTGACCTGATGCTTCTTTGGGAGTGTTTTTTAACTTCTATGCTTTCACAGGCTTCTATATTCCTTGAGGGACTTCATATTTGTGTAGCATCCCTCTAAAATTTATTACAGGAGCAGAGTAATTCTTTTAAGTGCAAGGGCACTATCGGCCCATGTTAGCGTGTCCAGCCTGAATGGGTCCAGTATTGCGTTATAGCAAAGACAAGGAGACATCAATATTGCATTATCTCATGTTTAACTGTGAGACACAGATAGTTGTTTTGGGGGCCTTAAAGATATTGTATTACCAAAGGAGATGCAGACACACACACACACACACACACATCCACACGAGGAGAAAAAAAAAAGAGAGAGAGAGAGAATAACACACAGAGAATTTTAAAATTATAAGGCCTCTACACACCCTCTGCTCATACCCCTTCTATCTCTCTTTCTCTATCTTCTCTCACTTCTTTTCTGCCTCTCTCTCCAAAGTCTTTGATTCGTCCGTATGGTTTGATCTGCAAGAGAGCGAGTTTTGTAAACACATTTTTCACGATCATATAGCCACGGGCAAGGGGAGCGTGAGGCGCGGAGGAAGAAGAAGAAGAGGGAGAGACTCAGAGAGAGAGGAGAGAGAGTGAGAGAGGGAGCGAGAGAGTGTTTGTGTGTGTGTGTGTGTGTGTGTGTGAGAGAGAGGGAGGGACGTTTAATGAGCGTGCAAGATGGAAAGATAGACTGACAGAAAATGCAAGGATGAAGCCTCAAATATGGCTTACTGCACATAGCAACAAAGACACACAGACACTCACATGATTACACACACATGTTGAACCACAACACACAGACACCAGGGAGCCCAGACTGATGGTTTTGGCACAAGTAAAGCATCACAGTGGTTGATGAAATGTGAAGCAACAAGGAGAAGAAGCAAGTTATTCAGTTTTCCTTATCATGCAGAGGGGGGTGACACTCCAACACTGCATTTCCCGATATGACACTTCCTGACTGGTGAACCCATGGAGTTATTGGAGAAACACACACACACACACACACACACACACACACACACACACACACACACACACACACACACACACACACACACACAAATGCACACACTGTAGGAGGTATTAGCTGTAATGCTTAGCAGACTTAGGTCATACTGGTATTTTGCCAGGATTGGCTAGTGATATGAATTCTCTGCCAGGATTGGCTAGAGCATGTTTGAATGTGAATAATGACTTCAGGTTGGACAGAGCTATGGAAAAAGGTTCTTTATCAGTTGAACACTTAAGGGAGATCATGAAGAGCAGTCTGAGATAACATTTTCCACCTTTCCAACAAAGTTTTCATAAACATTACAACCTGTGCCATGAAATACAGAGTTCAAGATTTGTAAACTGGGTTTGTCTGTGCTGTACATAAGATATGGCTGTTATTTGTGTATGGCTCTTTTATCCTTTTTACAGATTAAAAGTTAAAACATGTGGCAGTTAGGAGGTTGACATATTTTAAAGAAAAATATGAAGAAATCAGGAAATGTAAGTCAGTATTACTTTGTTGAGACTGTAAGCAAATCACAACACACATGCAATAAATGTGAAAGAATTTGGATTTCATTAAATAAGGATGGGTCAGTAATAAGATGCCCAATGATATTAAATTAAAAAGGAATTTTTTTTCCTGTGCTCTGCTCATATTGCCCAAACTCTGAAACCAAAAAAGAGAGGAAGCTTTCCAGCAGGATATAGGATCAACCAGTCCACTAGCTTTAACACTGAGTTCCACACAGTGCTGAGATTTGTGAGGTCAGCCCCTCTGCGACCCAGAATACCCTCTTTGCATAGGTGTTGCGGAAGCTTAACACCAGCTGAACTCTATGGCTGGCAGTCAGCTAGACGGGCTTAGCATACTACTTAGTGTTTTATGAGGGGGTTATGTGTGGGACTATTTGCTGGGTGATTGGTGGATTTTTTTTTTTTATCAGACAGAACTAGGCTAGCTGTCCAACCTATTTTGTAGTTTTTATGCTCTGCTAAGCTAATTGGTTTTAAGAAGTTTCTGCTTCAAGTCACAATCATATGTTGTAGTTTTAAAACATAATTTTTATTGCAAAGCACGCCTAACTGGTTGTTGTCCGCAGCCTTGTATACAACAGTAAAAAAAAAATTAAGGGTGATCAGTCTCCAAAATCGAAATCTGTGCAAGCAAGCAGGCAATAGCTCTATGTCAAAATGTTGAATTTCTTCTTTTGTGACATGTGTGTATTTGTGAGTGTATTTTGAGAGCCAGGGTTAAAGGTTAAAGCCACACTTAAACATTTCAAATACCATCAGATGGCAGTCAGAGTCTTGTGTTTCTACCTCATTAGTCTGATTAGTCAGAGGTTGGAGGTCAGGGGTCACAAATCCGGAAGCTGGCAGATGTCAAGATGGCTGTAGTTTCTGCTCTGTGACCTGACGCTAACCAGAGTGAAAATTTGTGTTTGGAAACCCCTTTCCGTCTTGTTGAGATATTAGGGTTACATAGGACCTGCCAGCAGTAATTACAAAGCGATATTTGGATCAGAAAAGTAATCTTGATGTCTTCAGTTTATGAAATAAAGTGAATTAAAAAAAGTTCATTGAGAGACACACAATGAAGGGAAAAGGCCTCAGAGAAGAACGTGTTTTTAGATTCTCATCTGGTAATTACTGCTGGCACTGAGACACCCTGCTTTTAACAAAAAAACACCACATATGCATAGACACAAGCAGGCCAGGTCATGCAGCTCCCAATGTTTTGCCCTAACTTTGATCTCTGTATTTGGGTCAGCCAAGCACAGCCTGGGGCTTGTGGGAGGCCTGCCATGGGGGATGTATTTCTAATCAGATGTATTTTGTAGTTTTAATCAAATACAGCATCAGGGATTTGAGGCTTTAATGAGACACAGAGTTACTGTTGAAAGACCTCAGGAGTCATACAGTTTCTAGCGGTGGTGGCCTTTGGTCTGTGTTGTGGCAGCTACTGAAAAGGACTTTAGGTTTCTCCAGTATCACTCACCTTTGATGCTTTAAATCTAATTGCCTCTGTAGACTTAAATAAGACCAAGAGGAAATTTGCTTTTGCCCCCCAGAAAAAGTAAGTCAAGCTGGTGAAAGGTCTTTGTTTTAAGGGAATAAAGGTATCTACACAAATTTCTCCTCTCCTCCTGCTTTTTATTTATGTCAGAATTTTGACAGAGTTCAAATGCAAAACACTAAATTTTAGACACAAATTAAACAATTAACAAGCTGTAACACACAGCAACAAAAAATAATCCTATAGCTTGTATATAGCCTATAGCTGTACTATAAGGCAAAAATGCTGGGAGTGATGTGAAGCAAGAGAAAGGTTGTGTGCAATAGTTAAACTTTAATAGTTAAAATAATTACATATTATTATAATTTATAGATTTATAGATTCTGGAGTTTTAATGAGAAGAAAAAAGTTGTAATTTTAGCATTTTTTTTTAGGTATTTAATGTTTGTAAAACAAATTAATTAATTAAACAAAGATAATTTTTTATTTCAAAGTAGAAAGGTGCCCTGTGGGGATCTTTACATATACTTCCATCCATCCATCCATCCATCCATTCTCTTCTGCTTATCCAATTCAGGGTCGTGGGGGGGCTGGAGCCTATCCCAGCTCCCATAGGGCAAGAGGCATACTTGTCTTTTTAAATGTAAGCTAGTGGACTTTGGTTAAAAAAAAAAGGTCCTGTGAGTAACCTGACATTCTTTTATGTAATTCTAGTTAAATAGTAACATGATAAGTCAGTGACAGTCCTAACTAAGGTGTCGTGTTTTATACTATTCCTGACTGTAGTTTCCTGAACAGACTGAAGCCCATAACAGAGTCTATCATTGCTGAAGAACAGGCAGGCTTCAGAGCAGGGCGGAGCACCACTGAACAGACTTTCAGCCTGAGAATAATCTGTGAGAAATACCTCTAGCACCAATAAGACCTTTATCATGTGTTAAGTGGCTTCAAGACGGCCTCAACAGGATGTGGCATGCAACCCTGTGGTCCACCGTGAGGAAGTATAAAATGATCACCAAGATTGTTTGAGTCACTGAACGCCTGTATGACAAGGCCACAAGCCCTGTTCTCTTGAATGGAAACATAGGCAGCTGGTTCTGTACTACAGTTGAAGCTTCCCCTGGAATGTCTGCTCTCACCTACCCTCTCCAACACATACCAGGAGAGAATTGACAAGGTAGGGAGAGAAAGAGATGTGAGGACAACATCCAAGAGTGGACAAGCATGGACCTGGCGGAGTCCCAGAGAGCTGTGGAGGACAGAGAAGAGTGGTGGCCATGTCTTCACTGGTACCCCAACGACTTCAGCAGAAGTCAAGGGACAAGTGAAGTGAAAGAGAAAAGAAACTATATTTGAAATCACAACTGCAACATTTTTTTCAGAACATAGTAAGTTATTATCATCTTCTTTATTGTTCAGATCTATCATTAGATCTCCAAATGAACTTTATACTTCCTGGTCTGTGAAGAAGAAGCTGAACAACAGCAAATCTTGTATGTCCTGGTGACTGTGATGGTCGTGACGATGTTTTCAGACAGAATTTTTTCCATCTTATTGCCTACAGTAACTATGTGTTTTTCTCTCTGTGTCTCTGTGTAGACCCTTCGCCCCCAGAACCGCCGATAAATGTCAGAGTGAGCAACCAGACTCTAAATTGGATAGGTCCACAATCAGCATCCCAGTTCACAGAAAGGTATCTAAAAATTTATGTCAGTGAAAGATTATAAGATTTATTATTTTATATATCATTTGTAAAATGCATCTATTTACCATTGCAGCTGGGAAATCAGTCATAAACTGTGGTCAAGGCTATAAAACACATCTTGTGTAGTGTGATTGTGTATATGCATGGAAATTACAGTTTATCCTTGTTCAATTATATCCTTCAGTGTCTTCTCTATTTTTTATTCTGCAAAACAAGGTCATGTAAAGTTCAGACCATGGCTTGGATCAACAGCAATATTCCAATAACATTTAATAACAGAGGTGATGACTTAAATTGTAGCTTCTGTTCAGCATGATATAAGGTGTCTGAGCCTCATCTATACATACACAGAGTAAATAGAGATTAGATAGAGATTGTAAACCCAATGCTGAAAGCAGCTGACAAACAAGTAGAGAATCTTTTTCACTGTTAGGGAAGTACTGCACTTTTTTGCTTCTTCTCTCATGGGATTGTTTACATTCACGCTGTGATAAGAGCTGTGATGTTTAAATTTCCCTTTTAAGGTCGAGGGAGAGTGGCGTCACAGTGGCGGTCTTATTACGCTGGGAGCCCCCTAGAGAGGGAGACCTCCCTGTGCACAACTACAGAGTCACCTGGATGTCTCGACAAACACACACAGTACAAAAACACAAGCACATACTACAAGCACACACGCATACAGTACTCAGTAACATGCACACACGACCTACACAGTCACGCACACCAGCACAGGGTAAAAAGGAGAGCAACAGCAGAGTGACTCAGGGGGTAAGTAAACTTTCTGCAAAGTTGATTGCTCAAAATAAAAAAAGATGGTCCTTTATGTTCTTCACTTAGAATATTTTAAGAGCATATATGAATAAGTGGATATTAAGAAGTCGCAAGGTCAATTTTTTACCTTGCTTGTCTGTTTTCTTAGGGCGGTGCATGTTGAATTCTTAGCACCACTGTAAGAATGAAAAAAAAAAAACCCTCCTCATTATTTACACTCGTGAAAAAGAAAGTACACCCTCTTTCAAATATAAGGTTTTACATATCAAGACATAATAAAAATAATCTGGTTCTTAGCAGGTGTTAAAATTAATTAAATACAACCTCAGATGAACAACAACAGATGACATATTACACCATATCATTAACAAAAACTAAGCCAAAATGCAGAAGCATTGTGTGAAAAATTAAGTACACACTTATTGATTTGATAGGAATTAAGAATGTAAGTAGCAGCCGGGTGCTGCTAATCAAATGCACTTGATTAATTGGTCATCAGCAAGTGTGAGCACCTCTATAAAAGCAGAAGACTTGGCAGTTTGTTGGTCTGGAGCATTCAGGTGTGTGTTAACACAATGCCAATGAGGAACAACATCAGCAATGATCTTGTTGCTGCCCATCAATGTGGGCAGGGTTATAAGGCCGTCTCCAAACAATTTGAAGTCCATCATTCTACAGTGAGAAAGATTATTCACAAGTGGAAAAAACATTCAAGAAAGTTGCCAGTTTTCCCAGGAATGAACACTAGCATCCCAGCATATTCACCCCAACCCAAGAGCTACATCTCAGACTCTACAGGCGTCAGTTAGCATGTTAAATGTTAAAGTTCATGACAGTACAGTTAGAAAAAGACTCAACAAGTGTGGCTTGTTTGGAAGGGTTGCCAGGAGAAAGCCTCTTCTCTCTAAAAAGAACATGGCAGCAAGGCTTAGGTTTAGAAGACTTCTGTCCTTTGGACAGATGAGGCCAAAGTGGAGATGTTTGGCCATAATACATCACACCACTTTTGTTGAAAACCAGACACAAGGTAAATGGACTGATTCTTATATAACTTTTTTCTACTCCACTTGAGCACTTAAAGTGCTTTATACAACATGCCTCATTCACCCATTCTCATCAGCACTTTTTTCTATTCTTTTTATACCTAAGTTCTTCCTATCTAACATGAATGCATAAGAGAGCAATTTGAGGTTCAGTATCTTGCCCAAGGACACTTTGGTATGCAGTCTGGAGTAGCCAGGGAGTGAACCGCCAACCTTTCAATTAGTAGAGGACCTGCTCTACTGCCTGAGCTACAGCCACCCCAAAGGCAATATAGCATATTAGCACAAACACGTCATACCAACTGTCAGGCTCAGAGGTGGAGGGGTGATGATTTCGTTTTTGGGTTTTTTTTGCAGCTACCTGGCACCTTTCAGTCATTAAGTTGACCGTGAACTCCTCTGTATACCAAAGTATTCTAGAGTCAGATTTGTCTGACAGCTAACCTTAAGAGAGCTGTGCATAAGCAAATGCCCACAAACCTCAATAAACTGAAACAACGTTGTAAAGAAGAGAGCACCAAAATTCCTCCACAATAATGTGAGAAACTTGTAAAATCACACAGAAAACAATTACTTATTTAAAGCTATTGATGCTAAAGGTAGATTAATAAGTTGTTGAATCATGGTGTGGACTTAAATGTGTCTGCATTTAGGCTTAGTTTTTGTTACATAAAATAATAGTGTAATATGTCATGTGTTGTTGTTCATCTTAGATTGTATTTACCTAATTTTAGAACCTGCTAAGGATAAGATCATGTTTTATTATGTCCTGACACATAAAACCTTAGGACTGAAAGAGGATGTACTTTCTTTATCACATGACTGTATAGAGAATTTCTAAGGGAGAACTTCCACTATCAGAAATTTATTTTTTATAATGGGGTGCTTGTGATATAGTCCAGAATGTATAGGGCCCTGTGGAGCTGAAGTACCAAAACTCTGCATTCATTGGGTATTAAAAAAAGGCAGGTTTTATTATGTTTTCAACAAAAGGGAGTGAGACAGTATTTTTACAGGCTTTCATTGTAATAAAAGTGTTACTGAAACCAATCACCACATCAAACGAGAATTTCTAGTAACAGTCACCTGATGATCATCGCTGACAATCATAACCACCAGGAATATAAAGTTTCTTACAAAAATGTAAGTTTTTGTTTTGATTCAACCACGCCCCCCACCTTCTGTTGTAGTTGGCATCAGTTGTTAGGTCCTTACCAGCAAATCTGCATGCATTAGCAGAATGGTCATGATGTTTTATAGGCAAAATTGGCTTTGTGTAAGAAAATTGTAAAATCAGTTGATAAAATCAATACTTTATTTGCAAAAACCCACGTAAAGTTTGGTCTAGAACAAGGTTAATATTTATTTTAGCCACCTTTCACTCCTATTTATTGTGTATCTTGTGATCAACCTCTTTTCAGTACAGTGTGACTGATAGTATTAAGATGCATCACTAAAGTCATACTTTTCCTTACAAAATCTGAAGTAAAAAAGCACACAGTAGCACCATATACCCTGAATACACAGAATGTGTAAGGTTTTATTAGGCCTGTAAATGCATGCACCTTACGCATACACAGACACACACACATGCGCACACCGACACATGTATTTCTTGTTGTGTTTTGGTTGTGATTGCTATGGTGATTTTACAGGCCTCTGCAGTACTCAAACAGGACAGATTCAGCTACTGTGCTGGAGTAGCTGTGCAAACTTGAACAACTCATAAAAACTCATTAAATATGTATGATATATTGCGTATTTCTGAGCTATAGCATTACAAAGGTTAACAGGACTTTGAATCATCCTTCAAATTAAACAATGTGCGTCTTAATTCAGGATGTGGATTTAAATAATGGGCAAAAATGAGCCATTAAAAAAACATGCTCTTCTGTATCCTTGTTAAATACAGTATGTATGTGAAACTTAGGTTTCCACTAAAATTGATGAAGCTCCACTTTATAGATACTAAAGATAGTATACAGGGTGGGCCATTTATATGGATACACCGTAATAACATGGGAATGGTTGGTGATATTAAAGTCCTGTTTGTGGCACATTAGTATATGTGAGGGGGCAAACTCCCCAAGATGGGTGGTGACCATGGTGGCCATTTAGAAGTCGGCCATCTTGGATACAACTTTTGTTTTTTCAATAGGAAGAGGGCCATGTGACACATCAAACTTATTGGTAATGTCACAAGAAAAACAATGGTGTGCTTGGTTCCAACGTAACTTTATTCTTTCATGAGTTATTTACAAGTTTCTGAC
>VUQS01008954.1:5817-47138 GCA_015108495.1 Heterochromis multidens
GGAGGTAGTTAAAAAAAAAAAAAAAAAAAAAAAAAAGAGAGAAACTTCTCAAAAAATGGTGTATTTTAGGATTGTATCCACATCAAAAAGCAGCAACCAGACAACTCAATATTAATTGTAAAACTCTGGACTGACACCGAAGGAACAATTTGGGAAAAAAACGATCTTTTTGTTTTTGTTGTTCATTTCCCATTTTGTGCCCAGGAAACAAAAAAAATCCTAATTACAAATAAATAACTATTTTAAAGTATTTTAACCCTTTATCACATCATCTTTGAATGAGTACAAATACTGTACAATCATACAAATTTAAACTGAATAACAGACATAAGAACCACAAAACAACAGAAATATTTGCCACTGCCATTAGAAAACATCCTTTTTTTGGGCCATGGCAGTCAAAAAGCCAGTTGTAAGCAATACTGATGTTTGCTGCTAAATCAGTGCATCCCTATTTAGTATAACCTGCGAGTAATTTAACCATCACTCACGTAGAGGGCCGCCCATTTGTTGCAGGTCAACAGCCTGCACAGGCTTCATTGGCTGCGCAGACACAATGGCTGGATCCAGAGCCTGGCCATCAAACTCCAACATGGAGTCCTACAGGAACAAAACAAGACTACATGTAAATGAATGAGATTCAGGATCAGTCCGGTAAGCAAGTAATGGTTCAAAAATGGTTGTGCGTTGGTCCTACACAGAGCCCATGCATAGCTTTGCAGACAGCTGTCTATATGTTGTAGCTGTTTACTGTCACCAGGGGGCAGTGTCATAAACAACTGGTGTGCCGGCTACTCTTGCTTGTGCTGTTGTTGGTTCTCCATCAACATACAAAGAGCTAAAGTGAAACCTAGTGACAAGTGTCCACTGCAGCCACTCTATGCTTTTCATGCAGCTTTTCTGATCTTTGATGTTTTTCGCAAGTCTCCCTCTTCATGATGAGGTCTCCTGTCACGCCTTTTCCTGTTCTGGCCTCTTTTCAACCAATCAGCATGCAACCTAAAGACAGAATCATCCACCTCTAGCTATGTGCTGTTGTTTTTTTTTTTTTGTGGAGGACTGCAAGTTAGCTTGTCAGCATAGGTTGCATACCCATAATCCTTCACTCTGCATAGGCAAATACCTACACTAATGGACAGAAACGTGGTATCATAAGTCCCCTCATAAGTTGGGACACCATCCTTGAGTTAAAGGATCTGGGTTCCAACTCCCATGTGAGCATACTTCTTTCTAAAGTAGGGGCTTATCCTGATCTCATTTTAATTGTATTTCTTTTGAATCTGTGTATCTAATCCCACTGAATAGGTTTTAGTTTTTCCCCATTTCCATCCTTTAATCATTCCTTATAATTACTTTTAAAATATGCTTTCATATGTTAGAAATTACAACTAGATTCGTTTTCTGATCTACTACAAGTACCTTATTGTCTTAAGACCTTTAAGACGATTTTATAGATTTTGTTGTAAATTGCTTAGACAGTCCTTATCTTTGACCATCCTTTTACCAAGTTCACCCTAATGTGTTTGTGTATTGGTTAAATAGTTAATCATTCGTAGCAGACAGGTCACGTTTCCCTTTGCACCTGCTCAGGAATGGTGACAAGTGGTGACTGTCTGAAATAAGCAATACTAAGTATTTTCATTCAACTACAGTGAGAACCTGTGTGCATTGGCTTTTGGTAAAGTTTCCTCTTCTGTCTGCAGAACTGAATAACTAGATAAATGCTGCATTTACATATTTTGTTTATGATGCACAGGTAGACATTTTGAGGGTTCTCATAACAAGGTACAACTCATGTGTGTTATTCACTGAAAATTTAGCAAACAGGTAAACACTGTACTGCTAACGCTGCCCAGTAGATCATTTTACTGTTACACAACGACAATTTAATTCCTGTTTCAAAGTATTAATAGTCCAGTGCATGAAGTTCCACCCCAAAAAGATTTTTTACTGGTCTCCCTTTGATTACACTACCTGACCAGCAACTGAGTGGGTGGTAGTCACTGATTTACATGGCATTACATGGCCAGAATTAATTAAGCACATCCGTGCATGAATAAGTCACTGTCCATCACTGAGCCATAGGACACTACAGTATACTGGTCCATCTAACCTGCATGAAGTTGTATGTTCCTTGCATCTGGGCCATGAGGTCTTGTACTGCCTGCTTTCTGACAACAGGGTCAGTGGTAGGAGAGGGAGTGACTTGGTTCACACTAATGGTTTGTTCTGGAGCCAGCTGAGCAGGGGGCTGGTGCTGGAGGGAATTCACCATCTATTCAACACAGACACATGAGAGGCACATTAGACTCAAATACAGGGAGCTGGAAAGTAGGTTTTAAGGCACTGAGGACTGTGGTGATACAGTAGTGGAGCAAACCTGAGCCTCCACAGTCCACTCCTCGACCTGGTCTTTGTCTGTACTGCTGTATGTAGTTTCTGGAATGAACTGTCTGTTTACAAACTGCAACAGAAGACAGCATACTAAAATGTGATACAACAATTAAAGGAAAGAGCTGATCCATGTGGTTTCTTGTGCAGCATATATACAAATCTTACCTCTATGGTTTCCACTTTAACTGGTTCTGTAGTTTTTTCACTAGCCAATCCTTCTGGAGAATAAAAAGCATACATGAGGATGGCTTTCTTTCTGGGTCAAACACATATCTCTTACATGTGATTTGCTGATTGTTAGTTACCAGATTCTGATGGCTGCTCCCCAGCTTTAGACTCAGCTACCACAGTCTGCTCCTCTTGTTCGCCTTCCTCCTCACATGTCCCATTTTGATGAGTTTGCGCTCTGTCAAAGTAACCACTTTGCAGCACTTTGTCCAGAGTGTCCTTCAATGACTTGTCTGGAATAAAGATAGATATTCAAAAAAGGTTTTAAACACCCAAGATGTTAAGACTGTTGTCTATTATCCATTATGCTAAACCACAATCAAGGTGTATGATCTGTCCCCATTTTTTTTATACAGTCAGTGCCATCTTCAAGAAGATCAAGAAGTCCTGCAACAGCTGGTATGAGTTGATCTCAACATCACTGAGTAACTCATAAAGGGATGAGGCAACTGACACAGTAAACTGGGGCCAATAAGATATCTTGAACAACCTAACTTCCAACAATGCAGTGCAAAAGTGTATCCAAAAGAGTTGATACTGTGTTGATGGGTGCTCACCCCAAACATTTTTATTTAGATATTTACTTTTGTTTACTGCACATAAGATTAACCTCCCCATTTCAAGGCATTATTTCCACATGCTTTAAATAAATAGTTAGGCATATGTGTGATGGACGATGTAAAAACATGAAAATCCTTACACGTGGTCCCTGCCACAGCCTTGTCTCGGCCCTCAAGCAGTTCCCACAAGTGTAGTGAGGCTTCTTCGTATTGGTCAGTCAACCTGCAAATCACAAAATGAATGCAGGTAAATAAACTGAGTAGTAGTATACAGTTTTTTTACCGAGCAGATAAAAAAAATTTTTTTTTTTTACAACATATTTAAGCAGTGATAACTAAAATGTAACTTCTGTGCCACTGAAAAAAAAACACAGGTACTCTCATACCTTACATCATAGTTCCTCTCAGGTCCCACCAATTTGTAAAACTCATCGAGAGATGTGAGTTCAGCATCAGTGAGCAAAGGCGAACCAGAGGCATCAGGCCGTTTAAGGTCCTGCCTGACACTGTCTTCTCCCAGCTGGTCCAGTAAATACTGAAGCTCCAAAACGCTCTTCAGGCGTCTTTGTTCAGTCTCCTCTCGCTGCAGCTGTTCCCGTCTCGCAGACTTCTTCACTGCCTTTTGAATCTGAACACATTCAGGAATTATTTCATGCATTTAGTTTCACAAGGTATCACACAGCCATTAAGTTCACTCTGTACATCACTGCGCTTGGAAAAATCAAAAAGGTCAATGAGCATGGCCTAACCAATTATTCGCTCCTCTGTTCACTTCCTCTGGCATTTTAAGCTTTTTTGAGCTATTCATTGATTTCAGGAGTACTTTATCAATGACATCAGGTGTTGCCAACTGTGATTGTTTTAAGTTCAGAGCTCAATGGAAACTACGTGAAAAAAATACTTGGGGCAGAGGAAAAATAAGGATTTGCAGATGCAGTTTTCAACAATGTCACTAAAAGTCACTAAATGCTCATATCATGTGGAAAATTAGGCTAATTATATCTGGAAAAAAACTCCTTGGGATATACTTATTTTTAAGGCGGTTCAAACAGCATAGCTGACAATAACAAGGTTTTATCAGCAACTTAAAAGCACATCTATAGCTCAGGACTCACCTCCTGGCCCAATGCCAGAAAGCTCTTCTGCAATTCTCGAGCAAATTCTAGGTTGTTGATGATCTCTTGATACTTCGACAAAGCCTCCTTCAGGCACAACACGGAAAGAAATTTGAGAGATGTGTTTAACTGGAAATGATTTAAAAACTGATTTTTGTAACAGAACACAAGGCAGTAACAAATAAAGATGCAATACTTTCTTTAAAGTATAACAATGATAACACTTTAATTCAGAAAAAACTAATTGTTTATATAAGTTTGTTACAATTACAAACCTGTTTCCAAATAAGCTGAGAGACAGGGTAAAATGTAAATAAAAACAGAAAAAAAAGGACTTGAAAATCATTTAAAGCCTATATTTAAATAGTACAAAGACAACATGTTAAGTGTTGAATGATTTGAAATGAAAACGTTAAATGTTGAAAGTCTTTTTATTGTTCAATATTTGATGCTAGCAGCAAGTTCCAAAAACTTTGAGACAGGTGCATGTCTCCTCTTGGGGAGAGAGCCATAATTCTGACTTTGCATGTCGAATTTTTATAATAACTCAGTCTAGCATGCCAACATAATGGCTCTGGCTCAGTCCAACAGAGCACTTCAGCAAATACCATGATAATTAACATTATCAAAAGAGTAAGTGAAGAAAAGCATGACTGTTGAGACATAATTAAAGAAGATGCCAATAAATACATGATTAAAGTGTTTGGAAATCGGTGCATTTGACACTGCAATAAAACAAAGCTGTGTACAAATGAGAGGCCATTTTCTTATCTTACCAGCTGATCCTGATTTAGTCTCTCGCCCTTATTCTTCCTTGCCTGGTAGTCATCCAGTTTGGACTGCAAGAAGAATATTAAAAAAAGAAATGTGAAAATGAAGTTGAATTTAAACACAACAGAGCAAACTAATTTTGATAAATTTCAACATTTGGATTATTACCAGTGTGGATTTAAATGTTAACGTGGTTTAAAAATATCCACATTTCTCAGACAAAAGTAAGGACAAATGATGACCAAGACAGAGGAAGACTGGGGATCATAATTAGGTGTTTCTGTCTATTGGGTGGATTCAATGGGGGGGGAAATCATGTTACAGAACCAGTTTACATTTACAGTACCTACTCCAGCCTTTTCCTCTGATATTCAAAATAGATCCCACCACCTGTATTCTCCCAAAATCAGTAATTATGACATATTTTGATGATAAAAGTATACACTTTCCAGGATCCACTACAACACACACAAAAAAAAAAAAGTCTTCACAACCTATTTGAGGTTAAGCAAAAACTTAGTTCATTTTAAAATAACTACAGAAAACTTAGATACCTTTTTCTTTTCCATATTGCGGACCTTCTTGTCCATCACACCAATAATTTGCTTCATAGCCTCAGAATGACTTCCATTTCCCAGGTCTGGAATGGCAGACTGGACAGCACTGTTGCCAGCTGTTGCTGAAGGCATCTTTAGAAGGGAAACATGTAGTAAATGAGGAAGACAAGCTATTGCAAAGTCCAAAAACTCCGATAATTACAAGTTTGACAAATTATGCCTGGTTTATGGGTATCGCAATGGTCATGTCATGTGCCGACTGTGATGTGACGGGGCTGCAAAGAAATCGCAGAGTTTTGTGTTGTTCCCCCCCCCCTCAGAAAGTCTTTTCAAACTCTTGCAGCACCGCATACTGACTTCTTGTTCTTATGTATCATCGAAATGGCTGAAAAGACCGATATTGTACACTTCAACCCGGTGGCAATGCATGCACCAGGTTACAAAAATCACTTTTGGTGTGCATCGCCATTCACGAGTGTGACAATGGCAAGCATAAACCAGCTGTTAAGGACATTTACAATACTATGTGACGTCTCAGATTTTCATCCCACAGTTACTGTAGCTGACAATACACAAAGGGGTTTCCTAAAACAGACCTTACATTTGGATATTTATTACGGATGCACATGCAGACTTGTACAAACAACTTATGTTAGAATATCATTATAAATGTATGCTTTAGGATATTTATTGTTCCATACAAGATAACGATAAAATCACTTGATTTTAAGAGAACATTTTTTTTTTTTTTTAAATGGTGTTGTGTCTTGAGATGTGTGTGCATACTTGTATTACTAATTTTTATGGGGCCATAACTCTGTTTGCACTGTGACACTGTAGTGATGTTCTGTATTTTGAGCTTTCCACAACACAAATGATTACAGAAACACTGCCCTTTTCCATTTTTGTCCAAGTCTAGCAACAAACAGTAGTTAAGTTGAACACCATCTGAGTCAACTGATACCTGTGGATGAGTTGGGGATTTATACAAATACTGCCAACAGCCTATCGATGAAATGTACCCACATTGGTAGCTTAAATTTACCTTTTTTTTCAATTGTGTGTTAAATAAATAAACACCTAAAAACAAACTATACAAACCTGGCATCGTCTGAATTGTTACGTGTACTGTACCGGTCCGGTGCATCCCTGTAAGTAGATCTCATGCCGAGCTCAGCAGCTATACGTTTTGAACTGTGATGACTCTGCTTCAGCAGCTTAACGTCTAAAACTCGCACATGAGGACACCAGACCCTGACTCAAGCCCACATCCCCGGGCCAGTGAAAGTGATACTTACCGCTGTGATCTTTTATTTGGGCTTGACGACTAATTAAATCGACACCTTCAGATACGAACTAATGTTGGTCGCTAAGTTGTTAGCGAATACCAGCAACGTTTTTTCGGCGCTCTTAGATCCACATTCAATATAACAGAGGAAGTTATTAGAGATTAAAATGTCGGGCCTTGTGTTCAAAGTTAAAATCTTTAACGTTAGCTCCTGTGGGGAGACACACGCTACCCGTACAGACGAATGCTAACGACACAAAAATCCGCATAATAACGTAACCCTGTAAACTCGCAATCTGCGGCGTTGCTGCCAAAATAAACTTTCACTGGTGCGATGCTCGACGTTAGCTAGCTATGCCAAATCAGTTTAATAAGCCCAGTGCGCTTCTCCTAATCTCCGCGTCCCATTGTTAGCCGATAGCGTGTTCGGTAACGATCCGTTACCGGATGTCATTCAAAACTGACGGTTAAATCCATGTGAAACAGCTGTTACAGGTTCAAATGAGAAACCGTCGTTTCTGGACGTTTAGCGTTAACTGCGAAAAACAAAGAGCACCTCGGGACGCCGAGACAACTCGTTTCGTGCAGTCGTCTCGACTCCAGATGATAAAGACGATTTATTAAAAAGAGCTAAAATGACAGTGACTTCAAGAACGCCATACCTTTAAACTCTTTGTCTTCAAAGAGATCTCCTTGGTCGTGTTTTACGTTAGCTGTACGGCGTTAACTGCGGTCCGATATCTTTTACTTCCAGCGGTGTTTTTCTAGAAGGATGCTCCGACTCACACCGGCCAATGGCTGCCTGGCTACTGCGGAGCTAACGGTAGCAGCTAAAAGGACCCCACTGCTGCCCTCAAAGCTGCCTGAAAATAAAAGATGCTTTAGAAACAGACAGAAGGTTCCGACTGTTCGGACTTTTTCTTTTCTTTTCTTTAAATGTTTATTGTTATTAGGTAATATGGCATTTTCAAGATGTTGATTTGATACGCAGATAAATCACTGTAAGTGCGCCTTTTGATTCAATTTGACATTCACCTTACATCTGTGTTTCCTTTTTACTTCTTAACTAACCATTTCTTCTAGTTTATGTGTTTTAATTTATGTATTTTTGTGTTAGATCTTTTTTTATGTGGAATTAAAAAGGTGTTGGGACTATTTCTTTTATTTAATTTCCAGCTAGTTTATTATTATTATCATTATTATTATTATTATTATTATTATTATTGTTATTCTGCCTCCATCTCATCTTATCCCTATCATCCTTTTCTGTCACACCAGTCCTCTGCATGTCCTCCTTCACTACATCCATGAATCTTCTCTGTGGTCTTCCTATTTCCCTCCTGTCTGGCAGCTCCATCTTCAACACCCTTATCCAACATATTCACTAACCCTCCTCTGCATATGCCCAAACCATCTCAGCCTCACCTCTCTCTCACTCCCAATGAAAATCTTACCATCTTCAGCTCTGTCACCTCCAGCTTGGCCTCCTGTCTTTTTGTCAGTGCCACCATCTCCAAACTATACATCACAGCAGGTCTCACTACCATCTTGTAAACCTTCCCTTTCACTCTTGCTGCTATCCTTCTGTAACAAATCACCCTGACACTTGTCTCCACCCACTCCACCCTGCCTGAACTCTGTTCTTCACCTCTCTTGTGAACTGTCCATTGCTTTGGATGGTTGACCCCAGGTATTTAAACTCATCCACCTTCACTACCTCTGCTCCTTGCATCTTCACTGTTACACCTGTCTCCCTCTCATTCACACACATATTCTGTTTTACTTTTACTGACTTTTCTACTCACTCACCTGCTCCCTACTGTCACTAAAGATCAGAGTGTTATCTGCGAACATCATAGTCCACAGAGACTCCTGCTTAGCCTCAAGAAGGGGCTCAGAGATGGTCCCTGATGTAATCCCACCTTGAACCCATTTGACACTCCTACCACACATTATTATTATTGTTGTTGTTGTTGTCATTTTCTTTTTTATTGTATGTCAGTGGAAGCAGCCTATGTTGTGTTGACAAATTGGATCAAGTTGAAAAAATTTAAGAGATTTGGTGTATGTCTTGTAATTTTAATTAGCTTAGATAATATTCTTTCAACTGGTTCTCATTTTTTATATTTTCATAAAGTCAAGGTTGATTTTTTTTCTTTAGATTCCAGTTAACTAAAAACTTTTTCACCAATAGTTTTGTTTTTAGTTGTGCTAGTAACTGTATAATTGTACAAATACTGAAGTCATGAGTACCTCCCACCCCTCCATTTTTAGATTGTAGTTATTTTTAGTTTTTAAGTTAACTATTATAAGTCACCTGGTCACCAACAGGTGAAGCAACACTTAATTCAATAGAATCCCTTTGGAAAGAAGCCTTTTTTTTTTTAAATAAAAAGCTATTTTTATTTCATCACTGTAACATTTTGGAAAAACATCCTCTTGAGTTTTGATCATTTAAAAACATTCAAGTATATGCTCATTTTATATACAAAGTTTTACATGCTCTTGTCACACCTCCTTTAAATGACTTTAAAGACTGACTTGGGATTGGCACCAGGGCCACCACTAGAGGGTGCTGTGAGGTACTTCATAGGCTCACCACATTTGGGCAAACTGTGCTGTCAGTAAAGAAAAGTAAACTAAAAATTGGAATAACTTACCAACGGCACAAAAAGAGCGCTCTACATATCCCACTTTTAAGACACATCTCAAACAATGGCTGATGGCAAACCATGTCTAACTGGAGTAGGAGCTAAATGATCAGAGTGAAATGAACCCTCCTGGTAATAGCAAAGACTGAACAGAAGATGGTGCTTGTGTCTCAGACACCCAGAAGGAGCGTCGCACATAAAACGTGATGAAAAATCATCTCTAAACCAAGTCCGCTAATCTGCGGCGCTTGGTCTTTTTCACTCAAACTCAAACCCTGCGGGGTGTAGTAATAACTGTTGAAATGAAGAACTTAAAGCAGAAAGTGAAGCAGCTCAAAGAACTGAATTTTTCAGTTTTTTTAAGTCACAAATCCAGTACACATGTAGGCCTATAATGACCACGGAGGATTAATTTTCATCTCTTAAGTGACCATTGTGTTTATGGGGTTACTTACTTACTTACTTACTTATCAAACACAAGACATTTCCCACTCACTTCAATATCTTTGCAATTCTAATGGTTTTATCCCAATATGTCTGCATGATAGAGGATTTTTTTTTTTTTTTTTAAAAACAGTCTTTAGGAGATTAGAAAAGGTCCAATCTCTCACTCTTTATATTGTAGAAATTACCATATATGTTTGGACCAATATTGCTAGAAAATCTGACCTTTTCAATGAACTTTTACATTTGATTTTCACACCTTTTTTATGATCCTCATGTCTGGCTTTCTGCCCTATACTGAGCATGTCTATAAGAAGTGAAGTGGGGGTGTATGGATCTGTAGATCGCCTCCTTCTGATGTGGGTTGCTGAGTAATGGCCATACATCCCTCAGTGCTCCTCTCCTGCAGCACATCTGACTGGATTAAATATGTGCAGAGGATTTATTGGTTGAAAAACCACAAGAGCCTCGCACCACTTGTAGTGGAGTCCAGGCAAACACACAAATTCATCTGCCCCTTTCTCTCTTTATACTCTCCCTTCCAAACTCATAGGCCTATCTTTAAATGTTTTATCCATTTGTGTTTTCTCACTCGTCTTTATCTTCCTTCTAACCATGCCATTATCCTTTTTTTCCCCCGGGTGGATTAAAGTTTTTCCACTCACAGCCTCTCTTCAACATTAATAATTCATGACCCACATGTGTTGCAGACAGATTACAAACATCTCCACTTAACTGCCATAATTATCATTATTACAGCCAGAGAATTTCATTCACCATCATGCAATTTGCGATTCAAGTGACTGAGGTTTGATTTTGGAGTTTGGATCAAAGGTGGATTTGTTTACAAATGCAGTCCTTCATGGAAAACTATGATGATTAGAATCCCCATTTGGTTGAATTTTAGAACCAAATGCACCAGTCAGTTTACCAGTGATGCCTCTGGAAATGTGGGTGCTTTTGAAGATGCTGCATGACGTATAATGTCCTATGCCACATGAAGTTGCTGTTAAACTGCTTGCCAACATTTTTCTTTGTGAGGCTGCTGTTCTTATGTTCTGTCTGTTTTGTATGTAGACTTTAAACGTGCTCAAAAGGTGACATAGCAGCTGGAGAGGAGCAGATGGTAATGACCACAGCAATCCATCAAGGCACACATCCATCCATACACACTGTGGGTTACTCTGGCACTGGGCATGTTGGATGGCCCCTCATACATTTGACATTTGTTCTTCCTCATTTAGGTGCCTCAAAGCTAAAACAAACTGCAAAAACATGAGTTTCAAGAACACATAGTGGCCAATATCCAGATCTGATTCAGCTAGAAAGCAAATAATACACACACTTGTGCAAGGAAGAAAGGAGCATGACTGTTAAATGCAGGTGCATGCAAAAGGTGATGTGATATATATATACAATTAGAATTGTCCATTTTTGAGTAATAAACTGATATTGACCCGTGTGTGCATTTACTATTTGGTCACATTTCCTATGTTTCTACAGGCTCACACAGACTTCACAATGTGTGTAAACTGTCATTGTGTCCCACATATGATGAATGTTAACACAGGTACAGGAGAAACACATTAATTAATAGGAATATAACTGAAATATAGATATATATAAAACCAAAAACCAGTATATTGGCTTATAAGTCACCAACTTCGCACTGGAAGACATAATTGTGTCCTGAAAGTTTCAAAGGTGCCCAATTTCCTCCTGTTTGCATGTTTGAGTTTTTCTTCAGTCCTTAATCGGCTTCAGAAAGCCACACAGAAGACAATGAATGGACAATGATATTATATCAGAGATATCATGTTATGATTTATGTCACAGCTGGAAATGATATGGTTGGTTGTGATATGAAAATAAAAAGAGAGCTTCAGCTCAGAACATCTGCTTTGCATATTACACAGCACAAAAACTGTTATATTTTAATTCTAATGTGCAATTCTTAATATCCACAAGTGTGTATTATTATAATTAAATAGGAACCAGAATATAGGCCATACCCAAGTGAATAAATTGGCCAAATAAATGGATTATGAGAAAAGAGAAAGACTAAAAGTGTATCAGAAGAAAGATATTATAAGCAGTGATAAGTCACTAAATGAGACAGGAGACATAAGTGGCACAGGAAGATATACTTTCCAAATTAATTACACCAAAAGGCAAATCTGTAAAAATAAATAAATAAATAAGAATAAATTCTACCATACTACTGTAACTAAAGAGCCACAATTGAATGCCTCCTCTGTCACATTAAACAATTATGGATGGAGTAGCAAAAAGCCACTAAGCATTTTCAGTGCAAAATGATTTTTTTATCACATGACAGAAACTGTGTTTACATCAAGAAAATATTGCTCACACATGGCAAGAATGGATAATGTGCACAGTTGCATTCACAGCCTATAAGTCATCATTGCTTTCTTTTTCTTTCATAGAATTTGCATCTCTATTAGAAACAGAGGGGGAAATTAAATATGTCTTCCATATATTTGTCAGCTGGTAATTCAGCAGTAATTGACTCTGCTTCTCATTCAAAAACTACTCTTGCATTTCCATGTTATTTAAATCCATGCAAAGAGACAAATTCAGGCATATCTGTTTTGTTGTCATTAGATGGTCAGCCATCACTGTGAGGAATTAAGTAAATGAGAAGGTGGGGGGAAGGTAAACTATGGCCTTTAACTTTTTGTTCTGTATTGCGTGACTGGTGTTGGCAAACCTTAGTACTGGCTCAGCATTAACTTTGTCTGTGCAGTGACAGGAATCCAACACACACACCGATCTTATCTGCCTGTGTGAAACCAGAGCAGACCTGGCACCTCTGTCCTACAGTGCTCGGCCCAGAGGGCATCACGGGAAGCCAGTTTGGGGATGAAACTCCCACAGAGGTTCAGAGCTTCTTTTTTTTTTGACAACCTGTGAAACTAGATTTGTGATAACATCTGTCGGTCATGCACATGGCTTGGCCAGCTTTTCAGTACCAGCTGCATAATTATAAGAAATTGTCAGAACTTTCACGGTTAAATGAATTCACACAGGAGAGATTAAACTGTATTCTTATTATTTGTCATCTCAATTTCAGATTTCTTTTTTATATTTTTCTGAAACTAAAGTGCTGTCTTAAATGAAAGTGCTAAAAACTGATTATCTGTGTCACACTTAATGTGATTTTAATGGTATCCTTTACCAAGGCTGATGCCCCATTTCTTAATTTTAAATAAAAGTGACCAGTAATGGGTTTGCCCTTTGCCCATGCTTGACCTCTTCACCAAGTTTCTTGAATTTTAGCTTGGTACCTTTTGCGTTTTCTTGCTGAGAGAAAGACAAAAGGCATATGTGCATGGATCACATATCTTCAGCTCAGCTATTGTTGTGGTGGAGGAATACACTTTGAGGAGGAAGTAACAATAAATGATACAGAGCCTTTATAGTCAAGATCTAAAATTTTACAGGCTAAAACAAACCATGCAGACAGTGAATCAAGAGAGCATATTAAAACTTCCATAATGTATAGTTTAAATAAATAAAAACACCCACAGGCTACAAGTCATGTTTTACTTTGTATTACAATTTTCATGAAAATCTAAACCTAAACTCTATGCCAAATAACCTCCTCTGCTGGCCGGTGTCTTTCAAAGTTATGGAAGAGTTTAGGACTTCCACTGTTTCCTCGTATGAAATCTATCCAGTCTGAAAAACCAAAACAAAAGTGATGTTTTATCCAAGCAAGGCAAACTAGAAACACACTTGGATGCAGCCTGACCGTGAAGATGGTATCAACCACCAACTGCGAATCGCCACAAAAATGTCTGACCTCCTTAGTTTGTGTTGCAACAGTAGAAATTCAGTCAATCAAAACTTTAGTTGTGTTATTACTTACAGGAATAGAGAGAAAACGTTTAGGTCAGAAAAAGTTAAAGCTCCTGTTCTTATACAGCATTTATCTAACTATGTATGAGATATGAAAAGGCACTGAGATGCAGAGGCCTTGCACAGAAAAGGCCTTTATGACAAACTTGGAAACACAGTGCCTGGATAAGAAATGTAATACATATTCATCATGTGCCAAGTCAGAGCTTAAACAAACAAGTGCAGACCTGGACAATGACAAATGCACAACTGTTTTAAGTGAGTGTGCAGAGCTCTCATACATGCATGATTGTTTCCGATAAATGTCCATGCAACATCAGGACACACAGGCAGCTGAAGTCTGGTTTGCATCCTTGACAAAAGTCATGACTGCCCTGTGTCCCAGAATTCCCTGTGCTTCTGGTGAAACTTGCACACAGAATACACAGAGTATCTGGACCCTGTCAGTGGTTCCTGAAAGGCCTCAATTATACAGACTGGCTTAATTAGATTAGCTTTGATTGCTATTTTAAATGATGGAAATGACATGAAGTATTATGTTTGTGCTTCCCACCCATCTCTTGCTGTCTTACAGTTCTGTCTAGCTCTGTGTCTGTCATGTCTGGAGCCGGTGAGTGGGTGTTGTGATGTTGATGAAGGGCTGACGTGGCAGGTGCTCTGCTGATGATCTGAGGTCAGGCTCTACATTGAACCTGAAAAGCTTTTAAAGGAAAGGCAGGCTTTTGACATTATGCATCAGGCTTCTGTCACAGTGTGTGGATTTATACAGAGTAACCAGCAACTTAGGACTCCATCACAGACAAACACACAATGGCACGCACAGTGACATCCCCACAAGAAAAGTACCAGGAGCACAACCGCACTGAGGGAGGTCCGGGGTATATCATCCAGAGTTCCACAACAGGTCTCCATTTGTGTTTCACATGCATGTGAACAGGGGGTCATTTTTCCTTACCATGCTTGTAGCCTACTGAATTAATGCAATATTTTTCTGCCTGTGTATAATTTTTTGGCATGTGGATATTTACATGTGCTCATTGTCATTACAAAACTGCATTATGTGCCGTTTCAAATTTGCGTGCCAAGAAAAGAAAAAAAAAAAAAAGGCACACTTACAGTGATCTTATGGAAACATTTGTGACCACACAGCTCCCATTATTGGAACAGCACACATCATTTTAATGTTCTCACAGCAAGGTCTTGAGTCCCAGGCATTAAGATTTGGGTCAAAAACGACCTCACTGTGCAAAAACCTTCATATTTATCATGTGATCCACAGGTATTTTTTCTAATTACAAATAATTAGCACCAAATGACATTTAACGTGAGAAAGTTTTAGTGTTGTTAAACTTAAAATGCATATTTTGAATTATTGTGGCATTCTTGATCACTAATTCCACAGAAATTTCAGACTATTGACATTTTAAATGTAAGATGGCATATCACTGATTTAATAATAATTTAAGTATTAAAGTTATTGTTAATTAGTGTGTAACAAACAAATTAAAGAAGTACAGTGGTTTCTTACAGTTGAAAGTGTTTGAGAAGAAAAAACACATTTTGGTTCTTTTTTGTAGCTGCTTGTTTTATAACAAATAAGCCTAATTATTTACTTATATGAAAATGTGCAGTTGGTAGTTCCAAAAGAGGTTGAAGATAGAGATACAGATGAAGAGAGAGTGAGATAGCATGTGACTGACATCTGAGGAGAAACATGTCATTATGTAGTTAGAGCTGCAGATCAAGTGTTATTGGAGGTGGTGTGACTATGCATTCATTGTGAAGCAGCCTTATGTTACATCAGGTACAGAAACACAGGCCATAGAAAATTGAGCTTGGCTACTTTCCAATTGTAAACCATTAAATTAATTTCCGTAAAAAAAGAAGAAGGAAAAAAAAAAAATCCTTGAACGTATCGTTTTAAAACTGATAATTCAGCAGAACTTTCAAAGGGTAGCCCCATCCACCCCATCCACTACCTCTGAAGCAAACACTCACAATTTTGTGGCAACATGTGTGAGCAGTAACCGTCTCAAGTTTGGATTGAGTTAACTCGGGGGTTAAGAAAAAAATGCATCTGAAATTTATAGCGAGCAAACATTTCAAAACTTGTTTTTTTTTGTGCAGTTTGGCAACAAAAAAAAAAAAAGATTCTCAGTATGGTGATTGATGTGCGTTTTTGGACCATGCCATTTCTTGCTAATTAGGCCTACTAAACCCCCAAACACAAGTGCTTAGGGGAAAACGTGCAGTGATAGATGAAAGAGGATAATTGTTGCACACATTCACCCTCAACTATGCATGTACATACAGACTAAATAAATGGACACAGAAATTCTCTATGCTAATATAATAATGTCTGGGTGACTTAATTACTTGTAAAATTATATCTGTGCAGCCCACTTGTCCCATAATACTGTGATGTATGATGGAGAAACTCCTTATCATCTGACTTGCTAATCTGCTAGTAAGTCAGTCTGTTAGGCTTGTTGCCTTGCACTAACAAGACTAATAAGCACATAGCGCTGCAGTAGCCTCCGTATGTGCTAACCGTATGTATCTTGGTCAAACATGACATCTGTTTGGCTTGTCTTGCTTTAACTTATGTCAAGCTGTGGCTAATCCCTCCTGTTGCTCTGTGTCTGCATGGGAAAGAGGAGACTGCAGTGACGCTTGGATTTTGTGCGAAGACGGAGGCCTTTGATGTCCTATGCCCTGGTCTCTTTAAAATAATTTTTTTAGTTGCTTATTCAGTGTTTAATTGCCAGAGCAGTTTATCTGACAATTAACTGGCACTAGGCTGTATCTCTGCTAGTTCTCTTTCTTAATCCAGGCAAAACGCACTCTTTTGTTTGCAAAATATACTAAAACTTCCATCATGCCTATTGAGTTCATATCAATAAACATCTTCGGAGGTCAAGGGGTACAAGTCTGGGTCCCTGGGGATAGGAACAGAGCTGTGGTTCTGGTTTTAAACACACTGTAACTGCAAAAGGAGGAACAGAAAGGGGTTCAGAGAATGCAGACTCTCTTGTCAGTAAAATATGCCCAAGCCATGCAGATAGCCAGCAGGGCTTGTTTCTCCCTGTCAGTGAAGAGAGAAGAGGATGAACAGCATAAATACACCACTTCCTCCTCCTTCTCCTCATGGTTTTTATTTTAAGCAGCATTCTCCCTCCACTCTGTGCATCCCCTTGGTAATCTTATACAAACAAAAAGAAATATACAGCAACGAGCTAGGAACGAATGCGTCCACTTGACGAGAACTTGTTTGAAATGACAAGACATGGTTATCTATTCACATACTGATGGAAGGCTTATCTTTACATATTTAATTGCTAAGTTGGCATGCATAAAAAAGGTCTCATTCATAATTATAATTGACATAATTCTGCTGCAGTGCACTATAGGGAAAAATGTGCAGGACAAAGTAATTATAGTGACCTTAAAGACACAATCAAGAGCATTCTCTTCTCTTTGTTCCGCAGACAACCCTAAGCACTTGTGCTTGCTGCTTTTTCTACAGAACAAACAAAGGCAAGCAGAGCTGGAACAGTGATTAAAGAAATCAACAAATCCTCGACAGGACATGAGCACATGGGCCTCTAGGCTGGATCATGTTCTTTGGAAATGGTGAGTCAATGATGGTACAGGACAAAGGGTGAATTTGAGGAGGGGAGGGGGGTGCGGGGGCACTGTGGGACCAGAGGTGCGAAGTACGAGCTGACGGAGCAGCCTCTCTCAATTTAGTTTACCATATCCGTCATGGGAACGTCACTTCTATTTTCTTTTCATTACAAGACCAATCTCATCAAAATCCTTTCAAACAACAGTGGAATAACAGCTTATTTGTTCTGTGTGGCCTCTGAGGACTGATTTTGGTCTGTATGGAGGTCTGTGAGGGCAGTCTTTGTTACTCAGTGAAGGTGGAGACTATTTTTTGAGTCATTGTGAAAATGTAATTTAATTTTCCCCTTTTTTTTACTACAATATATTTCAACAGAGAAATTAATCCATAATGCAAATACAAATAAACTTAGATATATGTATGTTTTTGTGCATAATTGGCAATCACTGTAATTTAAATTAGAAAGTAGACAGCCAAGCTGTGGTAATGAGATTATGACCTTATTTTTGTGCGTAATGTTTGGAGAGCTTACTGATGTGGTGCCAGAAAAAAGGAACGAAAATAAAACTCCTGAAGAACATAGTGGGACAGACATTTTTATGCAGTTTTACCAGATGTTTCTCTGCCTGGGTTTATTTGGGTAGACAGGTGAGTGATGCATAATGCTATGGCCTGACACTCCTGTGCACAGCTCAGCTCTTTCTCTCCCTAATTGTCCTTCCTACACGTATTCTGGTTCAGATCAGCTCTGACAGAGCGTGTACTACAGACATACAGAGCCACCTTCTGTGTACATGTGAAACACTCTGGGGTGTGAGAGTTACCCTGAAGACTTCTTTAAAATGGCTTTAACTGCACAGATGGACCTAGATTTGAAGGTGATGGTGTGGGTACTAGCATTACAAATACAAAACAAATAGTGCCAGCGGAGTAGTCTGTAAAGTTGTCATGAGTTTAATTGGTATGATGACAGGCTTTACTATTTTATCAAAACGGTATCAAAGTTCAGTCAAAATCCCCTGAAACTCTGTTGAACCTCCAGATATATATAGAGATAGGTCCATTTAATCAAATGCTAGCTCTTTCCAGCAAGTGTGGTCTGAAAAGGCAGTAAATCAATGCAGCATTACAGGGGAATCAAATAATGTGCAATGATACTGTTGGGGCACTGTTTGCTCAAATGTATATTATCCTTCTCTGCCAGGAGTCCTTGAGATAGTTTCCTGCTATAATAGCATGTGTGAAAAAGAAGAACATCAACGGCTTATTTTGAAAATGACTTACGTTAACACTAGAATGGAACTGGAAAATGTCTGTTTTGAAAAATAAATCCGGGACTTATCTTGTGAGTGAATCAAAGAGAATGTTTTGAACATTATGTTGGCAATTACTGTCTGCGGGACTGTGGTGCTATCCAGCTATTCAGTATACTTTTTTGAAATAACCAGACACACTGTATACCCCCCCCGTTTTTTGTTTTTTTTTTGTCTGGGCTTAGCTTTTAATGTAACTGCAATCAACCACAACAAGATTTTTGAGGCCCAGCATTCATCCCTTAGAAATCCCACCAAACGTGAGTAGTATTGGAATTCCGGAGCACCATGCCAACCGTGAAGCCTCCCTGCCTCTCACAAGCACTGCGTGGAAGGGCAATTTTCCTCCGGCTGAACTTCCCAAAGCTGCCTCACCTGGAACCAATCTGTAACACAATCGAAGGGTCCTGACTTGAAAGCCCATTCCTTCCCTTTGATAGTCTCTTCTTGGTAGCCTGCACGGTGCTGGAAATAGGCCCTTTGCAATCTGCAGATGCAAAAGAGCCAAGGATTGAGATGAGTATCCACCCATCAAAGTGTATTATGCAAATAATCGAGAAACAAAGCTCAGATGCTCTCTGAATTTCCTGCCTTTGTGCTGGGATGATATGGACATTGGGCTGGTATTTTTTTTAAGCATTACTGTCATCTGCTACTTTCCTTTGGATCATGTTATGTTATTCATTGCTTTTACATTTTGTATAATAACTTCTGAAACTACAAGGCCACTCAGCTAGAGCATCCTCTGCCAATGCCAATGCACTATTTCACAAATTAAAAGAAAGATATTTTCCCATGCTCCACCTCTCCATCAATTTTCATAGAAGTTTGGTAGTTTGGGGTAATCTTGCAGACAGGTGTGAGTCAAACAACAAGCTCCTTCAGTGTGATTAAACAACTTTCTTTTGATGGCAGCTCTGAAATGTACCACATCAGCGCTCTCACAGCTCTTCCAAGACGAAAGGAGGGCAATTAAAGTTTAATAGCTGTCCATTTGGGACTGCTGGGAAATTAATCTTGAGTCAACATGCCAAACCTTATTTCCTTCCTTCACTTCTCCCTGTGTAGGCAAACTCTCCCTCAAGCAAAACTGAATTGCAGACTTTTTTCTCTCTGATGTAAAATGTGGCTGCTTTAGAGGTAGTCTTTCCTGCAGAGGAAAAAAATGGTTAAATAGCAGTAAGAAAATATAAAAGGTATTAGACAAACTGTAATAACATGGAGCAGAAAGATACAGCCAAATGCATTTCTTTCTCCATCCAAAGAAAGAAAAAGTTATTTTTGTCCTCAGTATTTTGAATAGCCTATTTACTTGTTCATACATGTGATTTCAATTCGTTGATTAGCTGCAATTGAATCAGCAGCAGAGGAGCGGAGCTTATGGATGTAAAGCATGAAATGAAAAGGACATTTGTTCTGGAAACCCTCCATCTACACAGTCACAGTCCCTAAGTTTGGCAATCAGTAAGTCACAAGCATGTGTCCACTGCTCTAGCCAGTGTGAAGTCCAGCCAAGCCGTACGCTCCTCTGTTCATTCCATAATCAACTTATCCTGTCTGTCTTTCATGTTCCTCATTCTCACATGCAAACCTTTTTTAGAGGTTTGGACCTTCGGCTGAACTTGGAATCAACATCGATTTTGTAACTATAAACAGTGCCCTCTCTGTCTGTTTGCTAACTCTGCGTGTGGAGAAAGAGAGAAATAACAAATGCAATTTATAATTTCTGGAAGATGTGATGATTCAATACTGTTGACTCTTGATTGTCAGGTGAGAACAGCCAAGACAGAGACATATGCAGGCATATACAGGAAGCATAAATAATAGTACTTCCATTGCAAATATGATGCATATATACACTGTTATAAATATCTGTGGAAGGCCAGTATTGGCCCATAATAATGGCAAACCGATATATTGGCCAGGCTCTAATCTACACTGTTATAATAGTTTTTATAATAGTTGTAATAGTTGCATTTTTTAGGCTTTCCGTCCCCCTTCTTGTCATAAAGGATTAATTGATCCCAGGACCTTGATATTCAATAAAGACAACCACCATCTCTGTCATATTTTAGGTAATGTGGCACAAAGTAGTTAAACTGCCATAAGAAAAATATACTTTTTGTTGTATATGTTTTTCTCTCTCAGACCAGTCTGCTCTCTTATTCAGTCAGTGCATGGAATTCCATCAGTTTTGAAAAGATCTCCAACACCACTGGCTGAAATACAGCCCCAAACCATGACAGAGCCTCCACTGTGTTTTACAGATAGCTGCAGACACTCACATTCACACCTATGCCCAGTTTAGAATCACCAGTTAACCTAACCCTATGCATGTCTTTGGACTGTGGGATGAAGACGGGGTACTCAGAGAGAACCAACACAGACATGGGGAGAACATGCAAACTCCACCCAGAAAGGTCAGAGACTGGATTCAAACCCAGGACCTTCTTGCTGTGAGGCAATAGTGTTAACCACCATACCACCTAATTTAAAATTGGTTCTTTTCTAAGTTGTCCCTTAAGGTGTCCTAAGGGACCTAACTTGAATGATTCATAGGTCAGTGTTAAGTGGCTTAACAAACAGACAAACAAACAGACAAACAAACAAACCATTTCTCTGAAAATGATCAGGTACAAGGACTGGACTGAAAATGAGTGAAAAAGCAACCAGTGTCCAAAGAAAAACTTTAAAAGACCTTCAGAAAGCCTGGAGAACTCATAAAGTGCTCAAGACCACTTTAAAAATTACAAGAAAGTCTGGCTCCTTGCAAGCAAAATATAAAGAAATGAGGGGTGGCTCAAGAGTTTTGCACAATACTCCATCTTGTTTTTTTCTTCTCACCTTTGAGTTCACTTGGGCTGCTCATGGTTATTTTCAGTATGTCATAGCAATGTCTGCCAGACATGGCTGTATGAACTGCATACGCTTGTTATAGGCTGTAGTTCATGCAGGTTTTAGTTTTGTAAATCAATTAGAAGAAACATATACAATAAAAAACATATTGTAAAATTTGAAAAGTCTTGCAATGCAGACTGAGAGGTTCTATTGCCTGGTTAGAAAGTAAGACAATGGACCTCAGTGTTCATCTGAATAGACTCAGGTCGGAGTGATCCAAGGTTCTTTTCTGCTCTCTTCTTGTAAGATCAGACTCCTTTGTGTTTGACTTGCTCGACCCCAGCCTCAGTAAACAACACATGCAGCTTTAATTGGAATCACTTGGTCACCCTGAAGCAGGATGAACAGGGCTTTGTTGCCAGCATGGCGGCTCCCAGAACCTGAAATATCTCCAAAGTGGTGGCTGGTCTACAGAAACCATATGAATTTCCAATGAATGCAAAAGTCATGACCCATGGCAGTTATAGCACTTGTACAAGTGTTCCTACTATGAGTACTAGTGGTAATACTATAATAATGCATATAAAATTACCAGTAATATAGTTGGTGCTGTTGTTGAAAATGACAAAGGTAAAAACTGTTAAACTGTTTTATTTTCACAGATATGATACATTCAATTTATTCAGCTGCTCTCATTTGGTCTCCATATATACATCACCTGTTACTCTACAAATATTGATAATGTCTAAATATGTGGTTTAAGATACAATTGCACAGACATCAATAATACCAGATAGGAATAAAAATTTAGCACATCTGCAGTTCTGGCAATGACTCGGATCCACATTATATGGTCCAAATATCACATGTCCATAACATCTGGCCCCTACAGGATTTCCCAGTGTCCTAAGTGATCTTCAAGTGCCAGAAATAGCACATTTAGGCCTAAATGTTTTTTTATATTGATGTGTTGATTTAGCTTTGTAATTACTGGTTGTGTTGTTTTATATTTGATATTCTTACCCACTAATGCAAGCCCAAGAGATGGACACATAGTGAACACATAATTATACAAAATAAACATTAAGTGTAATATAAAAAATGCTACATCTATTGTGTTTTTTATATGCTACACTGCACTAGCTATGACCTTTCCTTGTATGAATATATATTCAATAGAAAGGCCCTATGAAATATCAGTCTTTAGATGACAGAAATAGCAACCATTTAACTTGTGTGATTCGTCAAACTTCCTTAAGTGAATAAATGAGTAGCTAAAGAAAGGGGCATCTGCGTTTGTTAGAATGTCATCTTAAATTAAATGAAGAACATGACTCTGATTAAGATGCTGCTTGAAAGCACTTCTTCTTGCAGCTTCCAGGACATTCCAGGATATTAGACCAGTGAGTGAGCCCTCTGTTTTCTCTTGGTGCTGACCTTTGATAAAAAGGTCACTTGGGTTTCAGTGCTGGTCATCAGTGCTGCTTCATTGCTCGACATCTCAGTAGCTCAACAATGCATAATTACCCACCATCGTCACAGGCTCATGTTATAGACAAACTGTGTGCTGCTGTAGACAGATAGATAGATAGATAGATAGATAGATAGATAGATAGATAGATAGATAGATAGATAGATAGATAGATAGATAGATAGATAGATAGATAGATAGATTTTTGACATAAAAAAACAATAAACAAATCATTGTGATGCATTATAGAGTCTCTTAGCTTATAGGCTGTAATCAAAGTGTCTCAACAGTCATTTTTATGACACAATATAATTTCTATAACTGTTTTTAGACATGTCGTTCCTGATGGCATTTAGTGGCTTTGAATCCTCAAATGCTCCAGTCTTTCTTTCGTAGCCAGTCAACAGTCATTGCAATCTTTGACATGACAAAACAGAAAAGACCAAACCTCCATCCCAAAGACTGTATGTAAATGATGGATGTGGCTTCCAGATCTCTAAAAACTGCCTTAAACTTGTTTTCTTGCTAATGGCCAGGATGGGGTGACTCTTCTGCTTACAAAAAGTCCAATTGTAAAGAGGTGTATGGGAAGATGACTCACTGGCTCGCTTGCTCTGTAACCTCTAAAAAACTTTCCTGATGAGATTATGGTCTCAATCGCTAGTTTTAAGTCTTACTGAATGAAATATGACATTTATTTTGTAAATTATGGTCTTTATTAGAGTCAAAAATAAGGATAGAGCAGGGTATGCCTTTCAGCATGCAGTTTCCTCTGTGTTTCAGTCAGATCCACATCTGTTTTTAAAACAACAAGATGGCAACAGCCAAAACACTCAAGGCTTCAGCACAGGGCTTTACTAACCAATGGGTGACATCACAGTGGCTACAACCATCTTTTACATACAGTCTTCCATCCAAGTGCTTGCAGAAAGTTTTTTAAAGTTCTTGTGGTTTGTCTCAAATCATGTACTTCTATACTTACACTTGCTATTTTAAGTGCATAAGTGTATTCACAATGACAAGTATGGCTACAAGAAGCACACCATAAGTATCCAGATGGTTTACTTACAAAAGTCAAAAAGTTGAGTGCAGAATGCTGCTCACTTCCATACTTGGTCACCAGTTTGGCTTCATAAGGAAAAGGGGATACAGTTTTCAGCCAGTATAATATAAAGTGTCATCAGAGTTGGCAGCCTAACAGTGGAAGAGTTTTTTTTTCAGGCATTGATATCACATGTTATGATTTTAATTGGTTTATGTGTGTTAATTTTTGTATGCATTCTTTTTGGTCAGAGACCAGACAAGTTGTTATTTTCAGTCAGTGCACAACTTGCCGTGTTTGATTTGAAACAACACTCAACAACATTCACGCACTAAGTACTTGGTGTATGCTTTATACTACATGAACACGTAATAACAGAAGTACCCAAATTAAAATAAAGCATCATTACCACTAACTAACAGTAACTGTGAGCGCTAATGGAAGACTAACAAATTAAATTTGTCCTGTGAGTAAATAGGAAAACTGTTGTTGCCCCTGCTGTCTGCTAACTGCAAGAAATTACTTTTTAAAGTTAATGTAAAAGCTATGTATGGTGTTTAATGTGGTTTTAATCCTTGGTCTCTTGATCCAAGGTGAAAAGACAGGATAAAAAGAATCAGAAAGAACCAGAGCCATTGTGTTAAAAAGCCTCGATAAACTCTGCAGGTGTTTATCGAGGTGTAAACCTGCAGTTTAAAGGTAAACCCTTTAAACTGCAGGTGTTTTGCAAAGTGCTCTAAATTTTGACACAAGGACATTCTTATGTGCATGTAGAAATCTTAACCATCTGTTGACCTGACTGACTTAACACTGAATTTTCGCCAACTTTCACCCAGTTTATGCTAAGAAAGGCTACTGTCTTAACAAATATATACAGTCATGTAAAGAAGAAAGTGCACCCTCTTTCATTTGTAAGGTTTTACATCAGGATATATAATAGCAAATCATTTGGTACTTCTAAAATTAGGTAAATGTAACCTCAAAAACAACACGACATATTACACCATGTCATTATTTATTTAACAAAAACTAAGCCAAAATGCAAAAGAAGTGTGTGAAAAACTAAACTCTTACTGCTGCCATAGGATTTAAGATGGTAAATAGCAGAAGAATGTCTCTTCTCTCTAAAAAGAATGTGGTAGCATGGCATGGGTTTGCAAAGTTACATCTGAACAAACCACAAGACTTCTGGAACAATGTCCTTTGGACAGATGAGACCAAAGTGGAGATGTTTGACCATGGTGCACAGTGCCATGTTTGGAGAAAACCAAACTCAGCACAAACACCTCATACCAATTGTAAAGCACGGTGGTGGAGACGTGATGATTTGGGATTGTTTTGCATCCACAGGACCTGGGCACCTTGCAGTCATTGAGTTGACCATAAACTTCTCTGTATACCAAAGTATTCTAGAGTTAAATGTGAGGCCATCTGTCCAACAGCTAAAGCTTTGCACAATTTGGGTCATACAACAGGACAATGATCACAAGCACAGCATCAAATCTACAGCAGAACAACTGAAAAAGAAAAGAATCAAGGTGCTGCAATGACCCAGTCAAAGTCCAGACCTCAACCCAACTGAAATGCTGCAGCGGCACCTTAAGAGAGCTGTGATTAAATGAATGCCTGCAAACCTCAGTGAACTGAAGAGTTCCTCCACAACAATGTGAGAGACTGATAAAGTCACACAGAAAACAATTACTTTAGGTTATTGCTGCTAAAGGTGGTTAGTCTTTCAACACCCTGCTTCTGCATTTTGGCTTTTTGTTAAAAAAAAAAATAATGGGGCAATATGTTGATGAAGTCAAAGAAACTTCAGTGAAACTATTTCTTTACATCTGAGCAGCAGCCCTGCCCTTTGACCTCTTTACTGAGCATCCCACATGCTGCTGTGGCACTAGTCTCTGGAGTCATGATGATGTCCGGCGGCCTAAGTTCGTAGGTCACAGTGATGACAGCAAGCACCTTGCTGCTAGACTTCTATCTGCCCACCAAAATAAACAAAGTTTCTGCTCCAGCCCCCCCACAACACACACCCTGTTCAGCTCTGACTGAGTCTCTGAGATTAAACACTAAGGATGGACAGGATCCTGCCTGCTCTAATAAAAATACTGTCAGGGTCAAAGGTTGAGCACAGAGATCACAGACAACTTTTATCCCTGACATTGTTCCAGAGAATGTGGCTTTATGCCGACAGAGGGAGAGTCCTAGCTGTTTTCCTTTGATTCATTCCTATTTAGGGAACTTTTCATCACCACCTGTTTCTCTTTCTCTTTTCACTTTTTGCACATCAGACAGTGTTCTAGTGAAAGAGCTGAACATGTATGTAAACTCAGTGTCATATATGACATTGGCTCAGAAAACACATCAAAAGCTGATGCTCATTTTTTGAAAATGTTTACAACAAAATTAAACACCATAACCCAATTTTTCTCCAATGAAATGCCAGGAAGCCAGTAACACAGTTGAGCTATGGGTGAAATAAATAACACACCATATTAAACCCACATTAAGCCTACGCTCATGTTGCTCTGATATGGCAAAAGACAAGAAATAGTGTTAACTAAACAAAAAACAAACAAAAAAAGAAACTAAACGGTGCCTGAGCAGACCAGAATAAAACAACCAGGCCTGCATTCACTAAAATAGTGGTGTAAAGCTTTTAATTTGTGCCTAATTTTCCTCATAAGTGCTTCTGTATGGCAGTCATACTAGAAATAAATGTGAGAATCACAGAAACATAAAAGACAAGGAAGGAGAGAAAAATATATCATATGAAAATGTAACAAATGACCTATATTTTAAAGCAATTGAAACTGAGAAGTATTTATTCCCATTAAGCATTAGGTCAATAAATAAATTATAATTAACATCTTGTTAGCATTGAATTACTCCTTTCTATTAGGTAAGATTGCCGCTCCTATCAGTCCCACAATAAGTCTGTCTGCAGATAAAATATACATGACTAGTTTGTCTTGCAAAGACACATTTTGCTTGGCTTTTATTCACCAGCAATATCTAGTCCTACATCGAGTCTTTGACATTATTGTGCCCCACCAAAGATGTGCAGATGGATGGATTGAACAAAACTATGGCTCTGACATTAGGATCAATGCTGGAATATCACAAGTTTTAAGGTTTACAATGTTAAGACACATATTCTACTTAATAAGTTCCCTAAATTAGAGCCTGAACAATACAGGAGTTTTAAGACCGATACTGATACCGATATTTACAGATAGTGTGATTTTAAAAAATCCAATATTTCAGCATATTGGCTAATATTTTTTTTTCTTTCAGACACACTAAAAATAAACTGATTTGCATAACATTTGTTATGTGTAGTTATTTTACACTCTGCGTGACTCTGCTGGAATCAGCTGGTTGTTGCATTTGTTGGGTTCCAAACATATGTGTTGCCAACAGAAAAGTTGCAGAGTGCCCTCAGGTGGGCAAACTCTGCAACATCAACACTCATATTGTTTGAAGGGTGTTTCTCTTTTTCTTTCTGTCATTTATCAGCCAATAGACTGAGAAATAGCTAATATCGGCAAATAAATCTGACTCTAGCCTAAATAACAATACAAACGTTAATGACCAGGACTGTTATTGTAGATGTAAGAAGTGAGCACTCTGAAGATACACTTCATTACATCTGCTGTATACTACACAGCATCTGTCAGTACACTAACACATATTGCCTGCCTAAATATGGTTGCAGGCCATGCAATGTGCCCTGGCACACAAAAAAGAGCTAATGACATTGACCCTGCCTCCACACTGACCTGATCCCGATCTGATCAGGAATCTATGGATATGCCAAATCCATCAAGGTCCCACCTTGCATCTCACATGACTCAAAGAATCTTATTCTAATACCCTGGTGACAGACACTGCACTCTCCACAATATTTGGTTTAATGTTAGGTTAACTGGTGACTCTGAACCTGAGCGTGAATGATTGTCTGCCTCTTTGTGATAGCCCTGTCACTGGACCTTTCAAGGGTGCACGCTCTTCTCGCCTTATGTCAGCTGGAATATGCAGCAGCACCCCCATGGCAATGAACTGGATAAGCAGTTAAGACAATGGATGAAATGGATGGATGTTGTGGCTGAGCATATATTCAAAATAAATCTCAAAACTCTATTTGCTAAAACCATTTAGCAGCATGAGAAAAGGCTTTAAGGGGTTTGGTTGTGTTCTTAACTTACCTGATGTCAGATGGGCTGTACACTAGATATTCAGTTAGGACGAAAACCTTTTTTTCCCCTATCTAGTCAATGGAGGGCTCACCTCTATTTTGTTTTGCATGATTTTATTTATTTATTTGGAACATATTACTCGTAGGCAATGCCATATATTACAGTGCAAATTGTGAAATGATCTATTTTGCATTTTCATTCATCCCTCCAGATATCCTTTTTCTTAACTGCTTATCCAGTTCAGGGTTGAGATGGTGGGGTTGGGTGGTGAGTGGATTTGTAGCCTATCCCAGCTGTCATAGGGCTAGAGGACAGGTACATCCTGGACAGGTCGCCAAGATTTTGTATTTCCATAGTGCCAATAAATAACCAGAAATTTAAATTAGAGGTAAGTGTTTGTGGCATAACAAGAAAATGTCACACAAACATGAAAATCTGTAGTGCATGTTTCATATGACTAGGCTTTTTAAAACCAATAAGGGTTGCTGATCAAATAAGCTGCATGCTATTGAAGCAAATCAGTTGGAAAACCTCAAAGGACCAGGCCAGATACATTATGGTTTTATATCAGCTTTCATTTTTCAGTTTTATGGTGGGGTACTGAAATCTTAGTAATAAGACTGAGGTTAGTTTGAGGGAGAAGAGCTCCAGTTAATGACCTATCTATCTGTGTGCTAAGTCCAAATTAAAGACCTTTGGTTTCACTGACTGTCAGTAAAAACTCAATCTTTTTCAATTAACTTAAGGAACGAATTGACATTTAATGCTTTTTTGGCAGAAACTATAACTTTATGGTTTTCCAGACTTACAATAATATACTACAAATAACTCTGGGTTAACACAACTGACAGCTCAGAGAACATCCAACTTTCTTGTCTGTCTATAAAATAAACTATTTTTTATATTAAGTATAAATTTAGAAAAATAAAAAAGACAATGTATTGCTGCAGCTGCACATTGAAAGAGGAGCCAGTGGAACTAACAAACTGACAGCACTGACCCACACAGCGTGTAGACATTTACAAAGACAGGAGGATGGGGAGGGAGACAACAAATTACTGGACATTTGTGTAATTTATTCAGAATACAGTTCCCTCTAAATTGCAGCCTGCAACCTATTTGCACAGCATTATCTCTCAGAAGTGGTTGAATTGGGTGAGGTGCCAGTTCCTGAAGTCTCTTCATACTGTTACACATTATTATCACATGTATCCACTGCCTGTTTTCAACTTGCTATATAGTTAAAAAAACAAAAAAGTATCACTTCAGTTTTTCTGTCAGCACTGTTGCGTATTTTTCTCGGGGCAAGTAGTAACAGCATCTTATATTTTACTCAATCAATGAAAAGCTTTACCAGAACAAATAATGACAATAATGTTCAGTATCAGAATGCCTTTAAGTTATTCCTCAAGTGACAGAAAAATAATTTATGTTGTTAACGTTATAATACGGTGAATAGGTCATCCTGGGCTCAATAATACAGAGTCAGCTTTGCAGTCATCATCTCCAAGTATCATTATTCTCTAAGGAGCTCTATATGGACATATTTGTGGCCGTGGTTTCCAAAGACTGTAAAGCCAAGCCATTACAGCAGCTCAGGGGAATTAAATTATAGGTAGGGGCACCCACTTGGCAAGAGAGGTTACCAAATATGTCAAGCCTCAGCCATTTAAATACCAGTGGGTGACTGCTAAACAGTCATGAATTTAATTAAGGCCCACAGCTTTTTTCTGTCTCATAGATTCCTAATAACTGTAGAATGATTCAGAAACACATTCACAAGCAACTGTATCCCAGTTCTGAAATGTGAAGCCAATGCAAGTACACTAAAGCTGCATTCCTTCTAATGTCCAGCAGGGAGCAATGCTTCCGGTTTTAAAAAAAAAGAAGTCAGATTGCAAAGAAGTCTATGGGAGTAAATGCAGCTCACTAGCTCTATGACCTCAGGAAACACTTTCTTGGTGAGTTTATGGTCTCAGTCATTAGTTTCAGGACTCACTCAGTGTCAATTCACAACAACAGTCAACTCAAGGCGCTTTGTATTGTAAGATAAAGACCCTACAATATTAGAACAAAACCCCAACAATCACACGACTCCCTATAAGCAAGCACTTGGTGACAGTGGGAAGGAAAACCCCCCTTTTAACAGGAAAAAATCTCAGGCAGAACCAGGATCAGGGAGGGGCAGCCATTCGTTATGACCGGTTGGGGTAACATGATGTTCATTTTGAAAATTCTTGTCTTAATAATAGCCAGAAAGATGATAAAGCAGGGTACGCTTTACATCAGGCCTACCTTGTATAACAAGTTTGGGCCTTTTTTAGTGCAATTACCTTATAAATAACATGGCTTGCTGTGCAGCTAAACGCACTAACCCTTAAGCTACAACAGAGTGTAGACTTGCCTGCCATGAAAAGGAAAGGAACGCAGTTTTGACTGTCCAAGTAGTGTACATGTTTGGGTTCTCCTTCATTTGAAGTCAAAAATCCCCTTCAACAGAGACCTAAGTGTTTATATGTTAGCACTGAATAGCAGGTGTTTACGTGTAGCACTCATACAATTTATGGATCTGGGTGCTCCTTGCTAACCATGCTAGCTTGCATTACCTGATATTTTAGCATGCAACCTTCTCATCCAAATAAGGTCACTTCTGGCTTCAGAAAAACAAGATAACAAAGGTTTAATGACAAACTCGCAGCTTCGAAACACTAGGCCACACAGTGGCATCTTTTATATACAGTCTACAGTATGTGCCTCAGCGGTATGGTACCTGTTGTTGTTATTGTAAAGGCAGCTCAGGTGATGGGTTTAGACCCTTCTCCTCCCATCCAAATATCAGTGTATCAGTGTACAAGATTGGGGGACACTGTACTTGCTTTAGACAAGCATCTCCTGAATGTAATGTCAGTTTAGTGAGTAAGTAGTTTGTCGTATCTAAATTTTAGTGAAACCTAAATAAATTGCTTCTTAATAGAAAATAAACAAATCAATTCATTTTAATAAATTGCACATTATATTATGCTCATTTCCTCATGTCAGTCCCCCCCTGTCAAATGTTACTTTTGCAAGTTTGTACACATTTACAGTTTGAGTCTCAGCATGAAACAGCATAACAAGGTCAAGCCTGAACCTGAACCAACACTTCACTGCATACAGTACTGTTGTTGTTTGTTTTTTCACAACAGAAACTTAAATGAATGGAGGTCAGTAATGAAATGTTCATAGTACCAATTACTCACATACAGGCACACATGAAAACAGCAACCGCTTGGGACAGTGCAGTGGACTATAAACCATTCATGCCAGTGTCTCAAAAGGAGCTCCCTGACAGCTGAATAAAAATACTCAGGTGGATCAATAATACTGCCCAGAGGTTATTTGATTGCAAGAATATGCTCGTTCTAATTTAACTGTTACCTCCAGAAATACACAAACGCTCACTTCTCTATTGCAAGCTTTGCGTGCTAGCTGGGTGTGCCCTGAATTTAATGAAGCAGGATTATTCTCTCAACTGATCATATCAGTAAAGGAGGAATCCCTAGATCAACACCAGATTCTGGAGGTAGTCACATATGGGACACATATTTCCAGATCCTAACACGCTTTCATCTGTGGATTTTGTGCATGTTGTGGGTTCGGATGAGCCAGACACAATCTCTAGGCTTCCTACAAGAGCTGCAGTGCCCAAAAGTCAAGGTGTTTTAAAGAAGGCAGATGGAAAATAATATCTCTGGATTGAAACCACACTGTAGTCCTTGCATAGACACTGTGTACAAGCATGCTAAAACTCAGGAGACTCATAGAAAGAGACTGCCTAAGAGATACAAAACATAAATCAGTGATTTAAACTTCCACATTTATGTTCACATTACACGAATATTTAGTGAACCGTAAAAGCACATTTGGAAATAAATTTTTACACTTCTGAAAAAAAAAAACACCCACAGTCCACAGTGAGTTTACCTGTTATCTTTAAACCTGACATAAGGTGCCAGATGTTTAAAGCTCCACCACAGGAACTCCAGCAGATGTTTCACTGGCACTGGAGTGCACTGGAGGTCAGAACAATATACCCCAAGATTATACACTAACCCAAACTCTTAGTAAGACAGATGCTTTTTCTGTCTTTATCTCCTTCTGGGCTTTTTAAAATTCAATTCAAGATTAATGCCGCTGCTTTTTCTTTTCATTCCTTCTTCATTTAATTTCATCTGAAAATCTGCTGACGCAGATCAGTGCCTCGCTCATGTGAAATCAATTTGAAGCAGCACATAAACGTCTGCTGCAACGTTTCAAACAAGCAGATCAGCTCATCCTCAACCAGAAGGACACTTAAACTGCCCAGAGATGTGCGAACCCTCCGGTGTGTCCTCACCACCTTTGACTCAGAGAGGGAAGAGATGTCGGTTCACACAACCAACAAGATTAAGAAAAAGATGACATTCACACAACCTGACCTGCACATAAACAAAAGTAATAGTAATGACAAAATTGTTCTGTTACATGCACAGGAAGATGATATGGTGGCAAAAAAAAAAACATTCTGTGTTTTATTTCGAAGGGGACACAAAACACATTCATGATACACACACATGTACACACGAGCACTGATGTATGGATCAGTGTCATGACCACCTCACTATTACTTATGGAAAAATGATGCGCATGAAAAGGAGGCCACTTTCATCACTAAATCTTTATTTATTTTCTGTTTTTATACAGCAACTTTAAAAACAGAGTTACAAAGTGCTTCAAAAGTCAAGATAGAGAAACAAACAGCAATAAAACATTTGAGCAAAGTTAAGGGTGAAAGAGCATTGGGAAAGGAAGACTGGCAGCACAAGGAGGTGAAAGAAAATTAAGAATGTAAAAACAGGTCAATTAAAAGCAAATAGAAAGTAATTAAAATGATGATTAAAAATCATAAAAGGCAACATAAACGTAACTCAAAGTGAAGGAAGAGAAAAAGCCTGTTTATAGAAAATATGTATTTAATAGAAATGTAAAAGACAATAAAGAGCTTGCCAATCTGATCTCCTCTGGGAGGTTGTTCCAGTGAGCAGGTGCCCTGACAGAAAAAGACTCGACGCCCTTGGTCCTCAGACGAGATTATGGGGAGGGCAGTGGGTTAGCTGCATCTGTGCCATCCAGCATTTCGTATCTCGGATGCACTCATTCAGTGTGTTGATTTCATAAGCATCATTGGGATTAAAAGAGATGTACAGCTGCGTGTCATCTGCATAAGAGTGAAAACTCACACTTTGCCCCAGGGGTAACATGTACAAAGAAAGCAGACTCATATGACATAAACTTAAATTTACGATTGGAGGTACTGTTCATTTCTATTTATTTTTACATTTATTTTATAAATATTTATATATTTATTTTTTTGTGCAACCAATACCCTGGATGTTCGATAGCATAATTTTAATTACAATTTTAATATTAATTTTAATACTCAAACACTTCGGGCTGGAAAAGTCTGCTGATATACTCACAGTGTTAATTGAAAAATATTATTTGCTGACTTATTCTGCTCAACTATGAAATATGTAATCTATGGTTGTATTTAAGTTGTATTTAACAAAGCCTTTGTATTTATGTGAAGATAATAATAAACAGCTATTTGATTCCACTAAACTAGACATACGCACCATGAAGCAACCAAAGGACGTATCGACAATCGTAATTTTGTTCAGCGTTACCACAAGAAAAGTACTTGAAGCATATTGATGTCTGTGTTCTGTTTGTTCTCGGAAGCCTGCCATTAAATAGAATAGGTTCTTATAATCCCTCAATCCATGCCACTGGCTCTACTGGCTCCTCCAGAACTTCGTCCTCCAAAGCACTTTGCATATGGCTTTGATAAAGTAAAATTAATTTACAGCATAGAGGATAAAACAAGAACAAAGAATAAAGATCAAAGTATAAAAATGAAAGAAGCGTCAGTGTATATAATAAAAAAATATACAGAAATATGCAACAGAAGTATTGTGATGTATATCACGCAAATAATCTTTCATTCAGTCAGATAGATACAGATATTTGCACAGAGATTAAACAGTTTAATAGAGCTTAAATCGTTTTTACATATTATATAATTATAGATGTTTTGCCTATGGACACGGACTCTCGTCGTAATGCCAGGTAGTGGCTCAATTTATTCTGCCCATTGCCACTGAAAATGTTATTTCAAACACATGTTTTTAAAATGTCACATGCAACATGTTCAAAATGGCATGGGCCGAACTGCTAATGCTTCAGAAATCCTCAGCAAATATCTGCTATGCACACACACACACACAGAGAGAGTTATGATCCTCACATTGTTGGGAACACGGAATTTCTCTTTTATGTGAAATTAAATAAGATCTTCTTGTGGGCCTCTCTCCTTCCTGTTCCGCTTTCCGTTTTATGTTCATTTCCATTCCCAAACAAAGCCGTCTCTCCACGGTGTATTAATGCCCATCAAAGGCCTCAATCAAGTTGCTTTGCCACAGGCTAAAGTCAAACTGGAGAGGCTAAAGTTTAATGCTGTCAGTGCAGCAAGGATGTGGGCTCATGTCTCTTCCTTGTCCTGGAGTTTATTTTTAACCCCAACATTCATAGATATCTGCTAAGTCCGGTTAGTGGAACGAAGTGTCTGAAAACAGCACACACTGAAAGTGCCATTTCAAGGTCACTGACTATGCTAACAGTCTTTTTCATTGTGCCATTAGGACAATGTCTTTATATGTTTCACTGGAAAAGCGGAAAATTCATTAAATATAACATAATTACACAGGGCTTCCTAAAAAATTAGTCACGGCTGTGAGTCAGTAGACTCGTGGTTTCAAAGTATCCGGCAATAATAAATGTTTATGAAGAGGCTGCCGACAGTCTGCTGACATTTTCACTTCCTGAGTGGAATATTGGGCTTTGTATCAGTCCTAATTAAACTTACTTTAACCTATCAATGCTATCTATTATTTGATTTGAGCAGTGTTTTACGTAATACATCTAAAGTGTATGAGATTAACATAAGACATGAATTTTACAGTCATAAATCCACATTTTCCCCCAACTTAACTGTGAAATTTAAGTAAAAATAAGACGAAAAAGTACTATAAATCATGGAATAAATTCTTAAAAGTCAATCCTCATACCAAGCTCCATGTCTTTCTGGTGCTGGTTAATATATTTGTAATAACGTGCAGTAAAAAGTACATTGGATTTGGTCAAATTAATGTTCATCAAGGGACTGTAACCATGTGATCCTCATAACAGTTAGTGAGTTAATCTACTGTCATCAGTGGTCAATTCTTTCTAAAGGATTTTGGCTAAATACTGCAGTTTCTGGAGCTAAAATATGATGCATGCATGAATGCATTCATTGTGTGTGTGTATGTGTGTGTGTGTGTGTGTGTGTGTGTGTGTGTGTGTGTGTGTATGTACTTTAATGCTCTATTATTCACTACAGGTGGGCCTACTGTCAGGGGGATGGTTTTAGTAGTCAGGACCACAGTCCCACACGCTCTCACTCTGACCTTCCTGGACTGCAAAAATACAAGAGTGTGCAAGGTTCTTGTAAGATAACAATTACAGTTAGTAAAAACTGTGGATACTTTTTTCTCCATGGTATAAAAGGAGACCAGATTATGTTTGTGGCCAAAGCATGAACCACCCTCTAAACACACCAATGAAATTAAAAAAGAATAATAAATTACGCTATATTCCATCTTTATTTACAGTGGTTGCAGCCATCCTGGAGCTACACCACCAGATAAAGGCAGATTAGACAATATTCTGACACATAAAGCACATCAGATTTCTGCTGAAAACAAAGCATACAAGTTCTCATCTCTAAAATAATTCATTAATAATTGACCTGTCTGCCAGGTGGTGAACAACAGGTTGGTGAACCACGTCAGAGAAATGCTGCAAACATGATGCTTTCTTGATTTGATTGCAGTGTACAAGAGTAAGCCACAGCAAATAAACTCATTACTTATTGTCAGCTCTCTGCTAAGAAAAAGCCCAGACAGAAGTATACTGTTCTAGCAGGTTGACAATTAGGCTAAGTGATCATGAACTCTGGTTCACCGCCATAAATCATGCTTCTGGCAAAAGGAGAGAGAGTTCAAAGTAATTAGATATTTGTTTGACTGTAAAAGATGCAACATAAACTGTTGTAAAGTCATTTTATCTCTCCCCTAAGGACAATCGGTTTACAGCAGAGTGCGAGCCAGGTTTTCAGAGCATGAACATTGCATCAGACATGCAAGTATGGACACCTTTCATTCTCATGGATTTAATTTGAAATCCAATCGAGTGAAAGCTACAGATTTTTACTCCTCTTTCACTCACTTGCTTTCTTTTTTCCCCTCACACATAAAACTTCTGTGTGCATGTGTCCACCACGTGTGCGTAACAGTACGAGCTTATTTGTGTCTTTGTTGCAGTATGTACCCGTATGAAACATCAAGCAGGGAGTCTATCAATTTTTCTGCTGGTTGCTCATAAGGTCTGTGAGTATATGCAAAACAAAACCTGTGCACTAAACAAAATGTCACACCTCCAGAAGAAGGTGTGTGAAATTGATCTCTTATTTTGTCAGTTCAAAAATATAAAGAAGATCAGAAAATGGTTAGTTAGTTAGTTGTAAGAAGAACAAATCTTATGTAATGTAGGTCTGATATTTATAACAAATCTCTGAATGTACTTTTCAAAAGATACAATATGTCACTGTGTTAACCTGAAAATAATTTCTTTTAAAATATAAATGGGAGGGGGGGGTGAAAAATATCTATTTTTCTTTTCTTATTAGAACCACATCAGAAATCATTTTCTTTGATTTCTCTGACAGTTTCACTTTGGCATGGGTGTCTATGGATAATGCAAAATGTGAATATTCAAAATACCCTGACTCAAATGTATTAGACTAATTGTGAAATAATTTGAGTAACGTGATCATATTTAATACTATTCTCAAAAATATGTTGTATTTAAGGAAAATTAATGGACTAAAAAAGGGGGGGCAAATAAACAGGATTTTGTTTTCTTGCATGCACAGTCATTTTATTGTCATCCATAAAGTACAGCAGGGCTTGAGTTTTGTATGTCTTCTTTCATTTTAAATGACAGGTAAAATGCCATTATATAATCGATTATTTGTAAATTGTACATGACTTGAAATGGGTTATGCAAGACTGAGCCATAAAGGCTGTGCCAAATAATGAGCTGTTGTTTAAAGTAGGAAACCTTCATAGGCCTAAAGGATGTTTTTACTCTGGTTAGGTTGATATAAAGGTTAGAGAAAGCACACAGGAAATATACTCACGGCCCGGAACTAGTAATCCTTATGATTGGCCTCTAAAAAACAAATGTCATTGTATGTTATTAAGTAGCTACCGCGCAGTGATTTGTAATATTGTGGTTACAGGGTTCTCAACTTTTCCACAGTCTGCAAGACGTTTAAATCACATAAAGTATGAAAATATAATAAGGAGAATTACAAAACAGATATTATTTTACACCCAAGGTTTAAATGATAAATGCGTAAAATGATATCTCCTATGTCATCTAAAAAAAAAAACATAAGCAGACTAATTTGAAAAGTGAATTTTGAACTATTTTATTTAGAGCAACAGTATTTCTCAGACGCTACTAAAGCTGTCGGTCAGCATGACAAAACGAAGATACAAATTAACAATAGTAATAATTACAATCTTTGAAATGTGGTGGTTTGTGGCCATAATTTCCCTGGATGCCAATATATTCTTTAGCAACATTGCAACTTTATTTGGGCATATAGCTCATTAGATTTTCTGTCTCACAATTGTATTTAATTGAAATTTAAAGATCTAATAAAGCTGAAAAACGTATATTCACAAATCAAACGTTTTTGATGCTGCAATTAATGGAATGCAAGTGACTCCGAAATTCGTTTCAAGTGATATTTCAGGGATAAAAAAAAAATCTTTTAAACTAATACTCATTTTATTCAGAAGCCACATACTTGGATCTGTCTGCTGAATATGGATGATTTGCCCTTGATGAACCATTGCGAATGAAGCATAAAATTGTCCCCTTTCCGCCCCGGTGCCATCACTCAGAGGCTACATATTCATATCCAAATTGCATTATTGTCACGTGTTAAGCCCCCCGCCCCTATTTTTGCAAACTCGTTTTCCTTTTTTTCTGGAAAAAAAAAAGCAAATAAGCGCACTAACTCGTTCATGTCATCAACATAATCACTTGGGAGAGGTCTCGAAAGCAGGAGATCTGTGTCCCATCCTCTAAGGGAAGACGGGTTTGTGTAACTCTCCTCAAACCTAAGGGGAGTTGTGGAGTGTTTGGTCAACGACAGTGCTTCCTGGAAAAGATCTGAATCGTTTTATAACCAAACCCAGCTGCGGTCTGGTGTGCGCTGCAGTCTCTGCGTACATGTGTGTGTGTGTATGTGTGTATGTATATGTGAGCGTGTCTATTTTCATCTGAATGAGGTAGAAGGAGAGGAAGGGGTTTCTGCGCTTCCCTTCCCAATAGAGAGAGAGATAGGAAGAGAGAGAGGGGGGGAGAGAAAGAGAGAGAGAGAAAAAAGTTTGGTCTTGTTCTCCCTTTCACTCTTTTTTTTTTAGGCATGAACACTGAGACCTGCGTTTCATACAACGATATGACATCCATGGATTCATATTATAGCCCCTCCGCTGCGCAAGGTAGGGATCATCAGACGGACCACTTTAGGACATTCCCAGCTACTGACACCAAATACAGCCCTACTGCCTTCCTGCCCAACAAAGGTCAGGCTTACGGAGAAAAGTCCAGGAGCCCCTTCCAACAGGAGTGCCAGTCATTGGATGCCGCCGCAGCTGGGCAAGGCACTTTCAGCAAATACCACCTCTTCATGCAGAGGTCGTCTTGCAAAACACCCCCCGAGGAGGACAAACTGCACCAGGAGAGGGGACATAACGGAGCGCTCATCCCTTGCTACGGTGAGTGGAAAAAAATTAAGATGAGGAAAGACAAAATACGTAACCCAGAATTAAATCTTGTGTTTTAAGTTTAACGGCGAGAAATCGCAAGGGCCTGTGCATCAAAAGTCACTACAGTTGTTCGGCATCAGGATGTTTTCTCCAAGGGAAGTCTGTACAGCGTTAGTTTTATATCTGATTTCTCGATTAGACACACTGCTTTGAACCTGTCACTCACTGCTCCGCTTGTTCCCACAAACTCAGCGGGTAGCTATTAAGGGTTTAGAAGATTTAATCGCAAATGGCACGGATGCACAAGTGAACAAACAGAGCCCAGATCAGTATAAATGCCCCGTTTAGATGGGTTTAATAAAACCTCTTATCCAAAGCATTTTTTTTAAACTTCCTGTCTTCCCAAAGTTTTGAAACTTTGGGGCATTAAAATTATCAACAAACTTTTGTTCGCAGAAGCGATGCGCAAGATATGCAAACTTTCAAAGACGCAGCGGTTCTGTGCGTAACGCAGTTAAGGAGAGGCATAATCTTGTCGACTATCAAATTGTCTCTTTGGCCATCAAAATTAAATTAGAGCGAATTTAATGCGATAATCTGCATTACAATCCTTAATATTGGAGTTGAGTCGGACAATTGAATTAACAGGTTTTCGGATGGCACAAATAGTGAGCCCCAAACTGATGATATTTTCATTTCATTGCGCCGCCTGATTGGATCCAATTAGTTTAATTGCGAAGGGGCGCTGCTGTAATTGGTGAATGATGAGGGTGTGAATAAAACTTTGACCCTCGTTAGGCAGGCGGCCACTTTTAAACAGCATTAATTCGTGTTTTCTCCGTGCCTAAACCGCCTTTTACCTTAACATAAATTAAAGGAGACACTATAAAGAGATTAAAGAGATTTGTTATCCAAAAAGAGGCGCGTCATGTTTTTGGTTAACAAAAAGAAACCGACTGGTTTGCTCTTAACTGCACTCCTGCATGCTCATAAAAATCACACAGAGAACAAAACTGATGCCCTGACAGCAAGTATTCCGTGTTCACTGTTGGCCCAAAGTTTGGAAAGACAGAAAGCAGGAAACAAATAAACTAGAGGTTTTTAGGAGGGACTCAGACAGAGGAAGAACATTCCTTATCATTACATCATCAATAGGCCTATATATGTATTTCTTTTCTTTTCTTTTTATCTTTTTCTAATGCTGCAAAATTTGCAATTTTTTTTCACCGCCTATATATATATATATATATATATATATAGAGAGAGAGAGAGAGAGAGAGCGAGATCTATATAACAGTAGTTGATCATTACTCTGCTTAAACGCGATAAATAAAACTGTCCAAATACAGAAAGAGAAAAAAAAATTTCTTTTCAAAAATCCAGTTTTACAACTACATAAAAATAAGAAGTGGTGCGTGTATAACGCACAAAGAGAGCTCATGCTGCAGAATATGGGATAACATAAACGCTAAAATAAATTTAAACAACAATGATTGTTCGATGGAAGGATCCTGTCGTGTCGCCTTTACGCATGAAGTCATCACTCCATTTAAAAAATTTTTTTTTTTTAATGGAGTTTATGGATGTTTTGACAGTTTTCGGATGTCGGCCCACTGAAAGCCTCTTTATGTCTTCATAATGTCCAGAACAGAGAACAATCTTTTCAAAAACTCGTTCTGGTCTTTCAAAATGGCTCTCAAGTTTTGTTTTTTTTTTATTACCCATTGACTTTGGCGTAGATCTGATGGATGGAGACGAAATAAAAATTTTATATTATGTTGTAAGCGGCAGTCATTAGACTGTAAGTAAACTACATTGTTTTAGTCCGGGCTATGAATAAAGAAAGAAAGCAATGAAAAATAAAATAAACTTTTTTAAATTAAAAAAAATGAATATCTCCCCAACTGACTGAGTTATATATATATATATATATATATATATATATATATATATATATAAAAAAATAAAGGCTG
>VUQS01008960.1:5947-25177 GCA_015108495.1 Heterochromis multidens
TTACAGAAATGAAAAAAAAAAAACAAAAAAAAAAACCAAACTCTGAGTTGGTCTTTAAGAGCAACTGACCAAAGGTGCAAAATCCCCTACTTATGTGTTTCTACAGAGCACCAATCCCCTTCAGACACCTCCTTATGGCTTGCTTCCACCATTCTTATCATTCAGTATTGCACAAGTTTCCACAAAATGACAGCCTTTTCCATTAAAATATTCCCAGAGTAACGTTTGCTAACTCGAAAGTTTCATAATTGGCACAAGAAGTTGTTTTTCAGAACAGATTACTCGGGTCAGCATGTACTTGGTTCAGCTTGTCATTTGGACAGGCACATCTGATCTTTTCCTGCTGTTCATCCACTACATGTTGTTGTCTCTGTTTCTCCGATAGTTCAGCCCAGCACACATAATAGCAAAATACATAAGGAATGGATTAAATGTTTCCTTGGAAATTCTATACCATAAGAAGCACATGTTTGACCTCAGCCCCGATAACTTAACTTTAAGCTAATTATTCATGAACCATAAATCCATGTTCTAAATCTAAAATAGGACTTTCACTGTTGCATGAAAACAGTTGTATGTGTATGCACACACACACACACACACACACACACACACACACACACACACTTGCAAACACACAAAGTATGGTAAGGTTTGCTTTTTTGAGTCAGGCTTTCAAGATAAGACTAATTAGGAAATGCATTTGTACTGACTTCATTTAACATGGTGAGTATTTTTTTAAATAGAATTTAGCTCAAAAAGAACAAAGGGAACCGGAAGAACACCACAGAGCATGGAAGCTTTATGCTGGTGCACACATGCATTCACATCAGCAATTATATAAATACTAATTAACGGAAAATTTGAACATGGTAAACTCATAATTGAAAACAACAGCAGCACAGTGTGCTCCTTAATCTTCCAACTACAGTGATTGACAATATATACAGAGATAATTGCTTTTTTGATATGCTGTAGCATTTAGTAATCATATTTGGAAAATCAGCTGCAACTACAAGCACTGACTTTAACGTAGCACATTGTTCGTGTTATTTTCAGCACTAGCTGGCTGGGCTGGAGAATTTGCTATTAATGATTTCAGCACAATGAATATAGTGTAAGGGGAACACCTGTGGCCTCTGCTCTTTAGCTTTCCAGCTCTGCTCACTTATGCAGGTTGTATCTCATGGACCTGTGTCAGTAGAATCAGAAAAGCTCTTTAGCCACAGCTCCAATAATGCTCTCCACAATATCAAATAACCACAGATGTCAAGGGGCTCCTCTTTTTTTTGTCAGGAAGATTTTTTTAACCAAAGTCTGGTATGACTCATAGACATCAAGTGCTATGTTGTGAATCATAGAGCAAAATATTAAAGTTAAAAAAAAAAGGTGACTTCTTGGTTTTTCCTAAGTAAGCACAGGCTGTGCGCTTATTGATCACAAGTAATTTGAAATGTCAGCACAAATTTGCACAACAGCAAAAAATACCCATCTGTCACTGCTACAAACTTACAACCATCCTCAAGACCCATAGATAGTTCTATTTAAAGAGAATAGATTCCTTGCTCATATTATCACCTTCCTAATCCGCTCACAGTGTCAGCCTTTTGCTATCACTCCTTGCCAGCTCTGCATTGTTGTACTTTTCAGTGTGACTTGTGTTTCTGTGCGGGTGTGAGGCAGTGTGGACTGATGTCTGAGGGTTTGGAGGAGAGCAGGTTTGAGAGAAGTGAAGAGGATAATGTAGAGAGGAGCAAAAATATAAACCTCAAACTGATCCTCTAAGTCTTTCTAAGCTGCCTGAAAAATAGAAAGCAAATCTGAGCGGAGGACGACATTTCTAGTTCTTTCTGACAGTTGTTTAAGGGTGTACATTTTAAGAACTTCTACACATCTGTTTAAAATAGCAGGGTAATCAAAACATGAAGTAGATGCATGAAAATGAAATAAACTAGCAACGACTTATTTCTGTGCAGTTTTGCATAAGCTATGGTGCAAGCTATAAAGGCAATGAAAAAAAATCAATATAATGGCCCATTGGTAGTCTAAAGACCTATTCTAGAAAACACAGAGTCTAGGGTAATTGACAGAGGAACATTACCAATTATTGGATAACTGAGTCACATTTATTATCCTGCCACAGCGCACCTTTGCATTCCAAATATCTGATTTAGCCAAAGGAGACTGCTCAAACCCAAAAGCCATTTATTTAGTGCCCAATACTCAGGAGTGTTTCCAAAGAAGAGTCTGGCACGTGACACCTAACAGAAAATGACAAATAATTAACAAGTGTGTTGGGTGTGTGTGTGTGTGTGTGTGTGTGCACATGTGCGCGCATGATTCTGTGCCTATGTAAAGAATACAGCAATGACTGGTGTGCATGACACTTCTTTGCTATGAATTGTTGTTTTTTTTCTGGGAGCCATTTCACACTTCCCTGTCAACCATTTCACATTGAATTAGGTCATGAGGGCTCTGAGTTCAGAAGTGGATGCTGTGCTCTTATGCAGCTGAGGACTCTCTTATTAATGCGGTCTGAAGAGACATATGAACGATTAACTCCGCACAACATTTTGACTTGCAATAGGTGTCAAAATTACAGAGTGTGCAAAGAAAAGTCTGTCCATCTCTGTTTGCCCTTTAAAAAGTCACCTGATTCTTGTGCAAACACCATTTTCTCAGTCTTTGTTGTGGAAATGAGATGCAAGGTTGGTCATTAGCGGATGATAATGAGGTGAAAGAGACAAACAACCTAAGCCCTGTTGGTTTTTCTGATATTAATAATTAATTTGTGATTAAGTGGCTAATTGGAGTTTAAAGGTCAATGTCATTGAGAATACCATGGATCTTCAGAGACAGAAGGGAGGTGGGGGAGAGGCAGAAGGAGACAGTCCAAGAGACGGTTGACAGTAATCCCAGGTGCTCTCCTGTTACTGTGACAGCTCTCCCCCTTCCTGAGCTATCCTCCCCAGGCGACATTGCCTTTGTGTGCTGAGGACAGCAATTCAGTTACACCAGCACCTGGGCATCTGCCCTTTTGCCATTGAGAGTTAGCAAGTTCTCAAGATGGATTGGCATATCATCAAGATACAGCAGAGGTTAAGAAGAGGGGAGGAGGGGATGTCTATCACACACATATTTTGTTCTTATTAATGGAACAGGAACATATTTGCATTTTGTGTGGTCGAGATTAGAAACTAGACTATATAAATGGTCCATTTACCATTTGTAATTTGGTTTGTAGGTGAGCTCAGTAGCACAAACATGCCTTGAGCAGGTTTCTGATATGCATCCATCCATCCGTCCATCCATTTTCCCAACTGCTTATCCAACTCAGGGTTGCTGGGGGTCTATCCCAGCTGACACCACGCAAGAGGCAGGGTACAGTCTCAACAGGTCGCCAATTTATTGCAGTGCTTCTTGTGTTACGTAAAGTCTAAAATAATCTAAGTCCTGGCATTGATTCATCACGCTTATTATGCCTCAGATTATTCTCACACTCCATCCATATCACAGTCAGAACTCATTTGTTTCAAGATGCTTGACATGAAAACAACGGCTAATTCAGTTGCCAGAGTATGCAGGTTTGAAGATACTTCCAAATAAAAGTTTCTGTTCTGGTGACTAGGTAAAATTAAAACACTCAATATGGAATGAGATGAGGAAAGGAACAACAATCATTTTTTCATTTTTCTCCTCCAGCCTCCTGTCTCTGGCCTTGTGGCTTCAGTTTTCTCACGCTCCACATCTCTGTAGATCTGGCCTGCTCATCGCTGGCATTAATGAGACAGGTTACTGTCACAGTCACATCTGAGCTTAGTGCTTGTAATATATGCCATGTCTGTGTTCTGGCTAATGTTATCTGTGCTCGTACGCCTGTCATGGCTCAGGCTGACTTTTAAGAACAGTCAGGGTTCAGGTAATTGCTGCAACGAATTAATTCCGCCCTGCAATGTGAATTCACACTGTGGCCTGCAACTGCAGAACCACTTAAAAAACAGTCCCACTCTACCCAGTCACAGGATAATTTGGCTAATTGTGGCTAATCGTGGAATAAACTTAGCTTGAACCTTTATTTTGATTAATCTACTTTTTATAATTGGTGTATATTCAACCCTTCTTTGAAAGCAGCATTATTGTATTAAATATTTCAAAAGTGAATTGATGTGGTACAGTCTGGTACAAGATGTTGTTTCATATAATCGCTTGAGGCGGACAAGAGGATTTACTATAGGATCCGAAAAATAGTTGAATAGAGGAATGTATGAGTATTATTTAAAAGGCAGGACTGAGAGACAGATGGAGTTGTAGTAATTACAAAATATAGGCCAAGGTCTTTTCCACAATCACACATCTTTTCATATGCAAATCCTTGACAATTGTCTTAGAATGGTCTTAAATTCAGTCATTTACAGCAGCAGAATCATGTTTTGACCTTATTAATGCTCATAGAAAGGGGATAAGAATGGATTGGAATTACCAGATTCAATTTACCCTCTATTTTTTTTTTTCATATCTGGCTAAATCTGAGTCAAAAATGTCCTGCTGTTTTTGCAGCAACCTTCCTCAAATTGAAATCTATTTCTGGTGCAGAAAGGACCTCTCTTATGCTCCCTCCTTATGTACTGGAGTCCTTGACATTTGTCTGCTTTCCTTTTCTAACAAACACTGTTCTTCTGAATTGGCCCTCACTCATAGAAATCACTGAAGCCAAAAAGTCATTGCATCATAAACACTGGGCATCAAACTCACAATAGAAGAGCAAGGTGCTGTTTTGTGTGGCAGAGATAAGCAATTTTAATTATTCCAGTATTTGGTAAAGAGTATAAAGGACTACCTGGATTTAAATGACATGCTGCGGTGGTTTGTGACACATGGTACATGCGGCAAATGTTTAAAACATGTTAGTATTGCGCTGCATTGCAACTCCAGCCTCCTTAACTGTTGTTACTGTGCCTTTTTTGGCAGAGGTGTGGCTGGGAAGACTCTACTTTAGGATGGGGGAGCAGAAAGAGTACTGAGGACCTGTGAAATCAGGAGCAGGTTGTTTTACATTCCAATCACCTTGATCCTGCAGGAATTCAGTTGTGCATCTTAATGAAGTGGTTTCCTTTGCACGTGGCACCGGATAAAATCCAGGTGCCTTTCTGTTTAAGATGAAACTGATTGGAAACAAGCTGCTCTCAAAACATATTTTTGCTGACCATCATTTTGAAACATCAAAAGGACAGCTGTCACAACAATGTGTTCTAAACCTTGACTAAGGCCATTTGTATGAAAACACTGTCAGATATGGATTTTCTTCCCCGAGCACCACAGAAGTAGTTTTTTTTGTTGGGATTTTAATGGTAAGCAAAAGGGGAAAGCTCAGAGCTGTTTTTATGAGGTTTCCACCCATCTGCTGTGGTTGGCAAGGGACCTTGAAGAGAAGGCTGCATCCTGCTTTGCCTGCAGTCAAAAAAAAATAGAGAAAAGAAGCAATAAAAAAGTGTCAGGCTAATAGAAAGCCACAACCATGTATGCTGTGTCTTGTAGATGCTGCTCCCAGTCAAGGCTTCAATCACACACTGCTCAATACCCATGGGAGACCCAGGAACACAGAGATGCCACAGTCTGACAGTGAACACTGCCACTGCTGTGCCCCAACACCCCAGTATAAGATCACTGTCTAAGTCATGTGTGCACTTCTGACAGCTCCAACTCTTACTAAAACTACAAATCTCTTAATTCCCTAGAAGGCCAAGAGCAGCCTATAGTTTGCCCTCAGCAATCATGCTAATATGTCCCCAGTCCCAATACAGAGACATGCCTGACACAAACATATTGTTTAGAAATAGAGCATAATCTAAAGAGTAAATATACCAGATGTCATCTGCTGCCGGCTCTCCAGTGAAACAATAAACAGAGCACGCTGGTGGAAAACTGACTTTTTCTATTGCTGAGCTGGGGTTACATATGATTTATGAACCGCCATTGCGGTAACAATTCTTTGTAGAGGGGATTGATAGTGTTTGGTACTAAAACTCCTCCGGCTGGGACATTAACTTAGCAGATTTGTCCCTGTCTTCACAAGCACAGCCTTGTCAATTATTTAAAAGAACAAAACAACATCCCAGAAAAGACAGCACTTGGTGTGTGGAGCTCATTTACACATCTCTATTCCCAGAAGTGTGCTCATGCGTTTAGGCCATAATAAGAGCTGGTCTTTCATCCCTATGTGTCTGTCTGCTAATTCACACCATTTCCAATGTGAGTCCCTTCATCCCTCAAAGACGAGGGCATCAAGGGAAAACAAAGAGGTACTGAGGAGAAGGTAAGAAAAAAAAGTATTATTAAAGACTTGTTTAGTTGCTCACTTCAGAGGAGCAGAAAGAGGCAGATGACTTCATTATTGTAAGTGAGAGATTCAGGGCCAAAGAGAGAGGGAGAGAGAGCGCAAGGACAGGCATTAAGCTCTGTCAGGGCTCTAATGGAAGAAACAGGTTTTTTGTGTCACGGCTGCTCTCTTCAATGATGGATGGAGAGGTTAACAGTCACTATGAGTTAGGTAGCCTAGTGCACAACATCCTCAGGAGCTACTTGCCAGACAAATCCCTCTTGAAGCCAGCCAAACTGACACTTCAAGTTTTAACCCATCGTGACAATAAACGATAACCTGGCCAGTTTTTCCCTGTGGCGTTTGTTATGCAGCAAAATGTGAATTGTTTACTCTGCTTACATCACTTTGCATATCTGTTTCGACTTTTCTGAGAAATGTCATACATTGTCTTTGAGAGACCTCAAAATTTTGCCAAAGTAGTGGAAGGTAGGTGTCTATATGCATTGGTATTAAAGCAGATCTCTTACCAAATACATTAACAGGTTGTGTTGCAGAGGGAGAAACAGAAGTTAATAGATTCAATGACATTGCCAAAAAAGAACAAAAGAAAAAAACCCAGAAAGAACTGATGAGATGGAGATGGGGTAAATGGAGGGAGTAAAAGAGGAGGAGGGAGGATGGATTGGAGAGAAAAGGAGAAGGGATGTTAAAATGTCTAGGGGATGTTGTGAGCCTAAGATAGTGTCATTGACATGAAAAACCAGTTGACCCCTAAAACTGATGCCCATTTCCATGGAGCAGGGCAAATGAGACTATTCTATTGAAGACATTTATTATAAGCATGTGCTTATATGCAATGCTAGAAGCTTTGCTGCACCTTGCTCAAAGACAGTGTCACTGATAGATAGAGGCATTAAAGTCATCTACCAAATGTCGCAGTGACAGGCAAAGTATTTACTTTCCAGACTGAAATTTTCACTTGAAACAGTTTAATGTACTTATATTTTCTAAACTCTATAGCCATCGATTCATCCATTTTGTGCCACTTATCCAGGTCTTTCTCTCATTAGTCACAGTTCGTGGTCATAGGTGAGGGTAGGGCACGAATGTAGAATGATTGGTAAATCGACAGCTTTGGTTTCATTCTCAGTTCTCTCTTCACCACCACAGATCAGTGTCTGCATCTGTCTGTCCATCACACGCTCTCTTCACTTGTGAACAAGACCCTGAGATACTTAAACTCCTCCACTTGGGGCAGCAACTCCTCTGCTGACTCGGAGTGGGCACTCAACCCAGAATTACAGTTGCTAATTCTCATTCCTGCTGCTTCATACTTGGCTGCATACTGCCCCAATGTGAGCTGGAGGTCACTGCCTGATGAAGCCAGAAGAACTACATCATCTGCAAAAAGCAGAGATGAGATCCTAAGGCCACTGCTTGGGTGCACGAGAAATATAAAATATAATATAATAGAAATACTGTATATTGTATTTAGAAGAGTAGTGTAGATAGTGCCAACAGTGCTCTTTGAAGCACTGTTGGCACTATGTACACGTGAGTCACATGCTGTGCGTAGGGCACCAAGTGCCAGAGGGGGCGAAAAACAGGCTAATCATTATTAAAATGTGGAAAAAAATACAATACACATGCATCCATTATATTCTATAAAAATAATAATGACTCTCCCTGTGGTTTACATGTGACCTGCTGCTTGCTATCATATAGTGCATAAATAGACCTGTCTCTAAGAGGTAAGGTCTCTCAACAATAACATCACAGTAGCTGAAACTTTGTTTGCTGCTTACAGTTGTTTGTAGGAGTCTTTTCTCTGAGTTTATCAAATACATGCTGCTTTATGGTATCACTAAAGCTGCAGAATAGATATGAGTATCCCCAAAGTAAGAGAGATCAGCACATTTACCACAGCAACAGTAACTTCATTATTTATAACTATTAATTACTGCCAATTCAATTCAATTCAATTCAATTCAGTTCAATTCAATTCAGTTCAATTTGATTTATATAGTGCCAAATCACAACAGTTGCCTCAAGGTGCTTTATATTGTAAGGTAAAGACCCTACAATAATGCAGAGAAAACCCCAACAATCACACGACCCCCTAGCACTTGGCCACAGTGGGAAGGAAAAACTCCCTTTTAACAGGAAGAAACCTCTGGCAGAACCAGGCTCAGGGAGGGGCAGCCATCTGATCCACTCTGACTTTGTGCTGGCACAAAGTCAGAGTGGATCAAGACCTATAGGAGAGGGATGAAAGACAACTATCTGCTTTAGTCTTTAGCCTGAAATGATTAATCTATAGAATTGCATTTTTTTTGTTTATTTTAAAAGTTTTCAAATAAATCATTTGTTTTCTGAGTTTTCTATTCTGAATTTTTATAGTTTTCTATTAACTGGCAGCCTCAGGTCACTCATACTTTCATGAAAACTGAACTTTTGTTTCAGAAACTGGTCAGGCACATGCAAATTAATTTTGAAAAGGAGCTGTGGAGCATCACCTGATTTGTAACCAGAAGCTTACTTCTGAAGCTTGGATAATGGTTTAATTTAATTTCTTTTTTTTTCTTTAAGTAACAGAGTATTTTTTTTAATAGTCAACGCTTTCCTGTACTTGGTGCATTAAGTTCTGGCAACCTACTAAATTAATTGCCATCATGCATAAACTTCAGGTAACATCATTTGAGTGTCTTGTACCCATAAACAGTGGCAAGATATTTGTCGATTGAACTTGGATATTCTTAGTTATTTGTTTGTAGCTTTGTGCTTCTACTAGAAAATTAGTTTTTGATTTCATAAGGGTCAAACAACACAAAAATTATTTTCTTATCATCTTTTTTTTCCACGTTTTATTTTTCTAAAGGTAAATTTGCTACTTTCATTTGCAAGAAAAATAGTTTTATACTAAGACAATAACTTCACAAAATAAATAATACACAGAAAGCTACTGAAACTTTTAAACTGCATTCTCATTTTAATGATTTAATTTACTGGATGGATGGATGGATGGAAATGAGCGTTAATTATTTGCATTGTAGTATTTCTGAAGGAATTATAAGTTCCATCGACACCTGAACTCTCATTATTTCTCTGATTAACCCCAGCCATCAAATCGCACGGGGGTTAGATCCACCTATAATGATGAAACAGTGAGCATGCTCTTTGTTTTTTATGTTTCATGTTTCATCGTTTCAACTTATCATTAGCATTTATGTACACAATGTACACTGCCAAAACATCAACAGTTAAGGATGCTTTACATACACACCTTTACATATTAATAGTCCTGTTCTGTCTTTGTCTCTCCTCTTGCAAGCTCTTTCATTATTTCTTTTGTTGACATGCACCTTTTTTAATGGTAGTCAACATAAGCTGGCACATCTAGTATGTGCCTGTGTTTTAGGCAGTGTTATTTTACATCTCTTTCTGCAGTTTGGGTTCTTTGGTATTCAGATTCATTCCCTGCAGAGAAGTTTGCAGAGAACTATTAGCAAAAGTGGCATATATTGAAAGAAAAATTATTTTACTTATTATTATCATTTCTTTTTTCTACTTAAACAGTGCAGCAACAATGCGCTCTTTACAATAGTAATTTATGTTTTAGGGAAATAAATGATAATAGTTAGTCAAAAAAAAGCTCTGTAAAGGGAGAAAAATTACCTATCAGTAACCCATCCCCTTTTTAGAAGGAGAGCATTTCATCAAAACCTATGTTTATTTCCAAATTTCACACCTTGTTTATGATGTTAATATCATCCCTGTCCCAAAGTCTCCTTGCAGTACAAGCTACATGATGTGGCAGTGTGAAGAAAACGCGCCCACATCTCAATCTGTCAGCACCCCTCACAGCAGGCCCTGCCACACACACACACACACACACACCGTGCTGGTTTGCATCTGTCTGTTAGAATGCATACATTTAGTCAGTTTCTCATCTGTGTATGGTGCCTCAGCTTATGAAACCACGAGATGATGGCACTATTATCCTGTTGATCGGAATAGCTCTTGGCACTGTGTGGGAGCAGTTGGGCAATCCGGCTGCAGGTGTACACACACATGCACGCACATGCATATGTACACTCTCTGTCTCGCTCTCTCTGTTGGAGTTTCACACTACTGTTGTTACATCCGTATATGTATGAGCCATCTTCAGCTCTCTGCCTCCCACCTAGCAGGTGCAAGCACTTCTATAGAACTAAACAGCTCCAGCTTTTTTCTCTATTCACTACTCATCTACTCATCGTGGACCACGAAGTCCTCCTGAAGAATGTGATATTATCATGCTTCCCATATTATCATGTGGGAAACCAAACAGTTTGTACTATAAAGTTCAGTTTTAGTGTTTGCTGACAACTGTTAAGAGTTAAAGCTGTAAAAGCACAACTTTTTTTGTGTTTTTAAAATTTTTGTTTTGCTTTTGACTAAAATTACTGTTTGTACTGTTTGCCGGATTGCTGAAGACCCAACAGCTGTACAAAATTTTGATCTGTACTGTTTTTTTATACAGAATTAATAGACAATCAAACAAGAACACAATCTTTTACAAGGAAATGTGGTGACTGAGGTCATTTTGTTGTGGCAAGTTATCCTTAGCATTCTGCCATGTGACTCTTGTTTGCAGCATTACAGACAATATGACATGTTTGAAGAAAACCTCTGTCATAATGGATTCTTGATTATTATATGATTCAGCCTGAAAAGTGTAGAGCTTGCTATATATGTTTTCAAATGTACTTTGGTGCTAAAATTAAATAAGCTGACGTTCACATGGCAGAAAAATTAGAGACATTACAGAAGTCAAAGGCCTTTATAAAACTCAGCTTTGAAAACCAAACCAAATAAGAAAACAGTGTGTTAGAGATCATGTAGAGTAAGCAGTACAGTATATGGGAGTATATTAATATTTTAACCCAAAGAAAGAACACAACTTATCTAATTTAAAACAACATACACTGTTCTTGCCTCTTTCAAATTCAGTTTTCACCCTATGTCTGACATAAATCAGAACACATTTTTTAAATGCTTGAAAATTAAAAAATATACAAGATCAAGTTATTTGCTGACTAAAAAAAGAACTTGAAAAAAGGTAAAAAAAAACGTATTTTTTGTCAGACTAATTTCATAATTCACACCTCAGAAAATGTCATTCAATAATGAATGTTAGACTTATAGCAATTGTTGCAACTTGTTCTATCCTTGTTTGTGCAAATTAGTCTCCTGTCTTGAGAAGCAACAAGTATGCAACATCTGTCTGGGTTGCTGATGATTCATTGCTGGGTCGGCTCACTCGTTCTGCAGTCAGCTCAGTCCTGCTGTGTGTATTCGCTCCCTCTTCTTTGGCTTATGATTAATAAGATATGTCTAAGAAGTGTGCTTGTGTGTTAGCATTTGTGTTTAGACTTATGCAGGGCAAAGAAACTGTTGTTCCCTAAAGAGTCTGTCTGAACATAAAGGCCATGACCTCTCAGCACCAGTTCTGTGACCCCCACAGTTCAGCATGCTCAGCCCCTCCAGCCCTGTAAACGCTCACAGATCCACCTTATCTCCAGTCACAACAATAAACAAGGCATTGTTGAAAGAAGACAGAAGTATTAACAATGAGACGAGGTGTTTTTTTTTTTTTTGTCTGATTTAAGAGGGAAAGTGTTTTCTGTCTGATCCATCACCTCTTGCTGACTACAAGAATTGCTTGTACTTTTTCATTCTGAATGCAAATACATGAGGTAGACCAAACATGTAACAGAGGTCACAGAAATATATTTTTATTGAAAACATTGTTACCAGAAGTATGTCTGGAAGCATCTAGAAATTTGCTTTCTTTCTTTTGAATATATTGTAGTTCCACAGAGAGAGAGAGAGCTTTCAACATGCTGCCATTACAACCTTATCCAGCTAGTCAGCCAGAAAAAGACATGACAACAAGACATACTAAGTGGTGGTATTTGAAACAGGACAGCATCAACACAAATGATCAGATCTCACCACAGCATTTCCTCTTTCCTTCTGGCAGGGACTGTGTGTGCGGCCTCAAAATGAATAATTAATGTAAATTGGAATTGTTAGCAAGAGTGGCAAAATCACAAGGGCTCCAACTAATTGGCAAATGTTTTTTCCCACTCTCTACCTTCTTGCCAGTGGTAAGAAATTAAGAATACTGGGACTCAATGAGATGTTGTTTGGGCCAGGTTTGAGTGAAATAGAAAAAAAATCAAACGGCCCGATTCATTTGACACAAAAAAAAAGTCTTGTCTGAGAAATCATAAAGGTGATAGGAAAAACGTAAAAATTGAACCACGACAATTGTACAATTAGTTTGGTAGTTCAAATGTGTCTTTAGGTGCAGGCATAACATAGTGCATCACCCACAAAGAAAAATACATAACTGTACAAAAATTAAAACATCACGGTGATGTAGACTGTTGCCAAAGAATGAGCCAAGACCATAAATAGAGCTAAAAGATATTTCTATACACTGACATACTATAGCATAACCTCAAAACAGTCATTTAGACATATGTCCAGACTGGGAGTTTTTATACAGAGAGTGTTGTTGGATTCTGTTTCTCCGTGTCATTTCTTTGGCTTCCTTGCTTGCTGCAGAATTTCTTCTCCTCTATTCATCCTGAATTATTAAAAGGTGTTGTGATTCCCAGTATGATTGTGAATCTGGGGCTGCAGCTCTCAACTGCGCAGTCACATTTGCTTGTTTTTCTCTCTCCTCACAGTGCTTTCCCTGTCTTTCCTCGTGCTTTCTCACTTGGTTCACAAGCCAGAGCATGATGATGCAGTCTCTACACCCAAAATCTCACCTTGGGGGGGGGGGGTTAGATGATAAACACTCTGAAAGTCGTGTCAGCTCTCATCTACAGGGCAAGTGTTTTTCATCTGGATCTGTATTCAGGTCAGGGTGCTTTTCACAGGGTAGCGGAAAAGGAGGGAGGGATATTTTTCTTTCCCATCATGCACCAGCAGTAGGACCCAAATTGGCACAGGGGGTTGGACAGTTTCTCCAGGGATAAGCATGCTGTCTCTTGCCTGATTCCCTCTGAGGGAAATCTGCCAGGGACGTCCATTCACAGCAGCATGTCCGTTGTCTCCTCAAACCTAACCAAAGGCCCAAGAGACCAACACGTTCTTCCTCCCACAGGTGACCTGTCACCATAACCAGTGACCCCACCTCTTCTGTTTTTTTTCATGCTTCTTCACATTCCAGTTGCTGCCAGACTTGATGTGCCAGTGACTCTCTGGCACTGAGGAAACCACAGTAGTTGCCCTGTGAAAAGGTTATGAAAACAGCTGCTGGCAAATGAAAAATTCATGCAGTGTTACCATATATTTGAGTATCCCTGCCTCATCCTCTTCCTCTGTCTTATTCTCCTTCTCTCTTTCTGGATGATGCACAGATGACACACCAGTCAGTACAGCACATGGGTCTGTGGCTCTTTTGTCTCTGATCTGTGAGAGAATATTAATGTAGTGTGTGCTGTCTGAGATGGATCAAACTATTCAGTAAAAAAGAGGGATCTTTATCTGAGTCCACAAGCACTGGGTTGTAGGGATTTTAATGTGGCACAGCCTGGATGTACACTCTAATAGGCCAGTGTGGAAAACATGAGAGAAATCCTTAGAGAGCAAGTTAGAGGAAGATACGGAGTGAGCAAGATGCGGATGGCTAAAGGAGCTTTTTCTATTTCTGAAAGCATACCTAGCTAGCTGAGTTACTGAATTTGCAGCTTTTTTTTTCTTTTATTCACTTGCTGTGTTGCTTCCAGAGTACATATATGCGTCTCCTCAGAAATAGCATAGCAGACTTTCACTATAATGGATGTTCACCATTTAATGAGCTCAAGATGTATCTGGGAAGAACACAGAATAGCAACATAAAGCTCAAACAGCTTTGTAATACTGTATGAGACAACCATCTAAAGCAAATTAATTGCTTAATTAAAACACTCAGCAAGCCCATGAGTATTAGATTGCTAAGTTCTGTAACACACCAAAATGACTGTTTTGTACTGTTCCATAAGTCTGACATGGGTTAAGATCCTCTTCAAACAGACGCTTGAACTACAAACTTATGTGGCTTTCTTCATGAAAATCCTATTTCAGTCCTTGGAAATAAGATTCCTTTGACATAAGAAATGAGAGTTCTTGAAGAAAGTTTTGACTAAGCACAAAAGTTGAGGATAACAACTTAATTCCTTCAACATATTTTGTTTTGTAGACCATCATGCAAAGAAAAAGATCCGTATCACTCATTTGTGCCACTGTCCCAAACTGACGTTTATGGTCCTGAAGTAGTAAAGACAGAAGTCATGTGACAAACAACGGAAGAAAATTATCTTAGTGATGAGGCAGTGGGTACATGAATGGATCACTTTATAACTTTTATAACTTTATTATAGGAGATCACTGTTTGTTTCCTGTTTGAGTTACCATCTCCAATTTGCTTCAGGTTCAGGATTTCATGCAACAAAACATACAGGTTTTCTGAATGTGGTTGATTTTAAGCTCTGTGTACTCTAAAGAAGGAAACTGAAAAGAAAAAGTTCATTGAAAAGAAATGTTCATTAAAATTTACCAATTAAATGATGTTGCCGTGTGTAACTTTAATGCATTATAATGTTGATATTAAGTAGTAAACAAGTCTAAGATCTTGACCCATGTGAGATAAATATAAAAGATAGATAAACAGTACACAGTATACATGTATGCTTCCAGTGCTCTAAAGGTTAAAAACACATTGTCGGCATTAAAAAAAGGAGTGCCATTACATTCATACCATATATAATATAAATCACATTTACTTGTTCAAGTGCTCAATGTTGAAGATATTTTACAAAAACATAGAGGGAATAAATTTAACATTAAAGGCCACAGGGATTATTAATAGTGGTTTAATGAGGCAGTAGGTGGAAATTGTGGGACTGTGTAGCCCAGAGTGTCTCAGAGTGGAGTCCTTTTTTTCCAATCAATGTATGGTAATGAGGAAGAAACAGAGTTTGTCCAGGAGAAAGATTGGAAAATGAGTACAGGGTTACAGGTTGTTAAGGCTGCTACAGCAAGGAATTGGCAACATAATGATAATGATTGTAAAAGACCATTGAAAGAGGGAGGCTCCTTGTAGTATGCATCTGTGGTATTGCTTATAATGAAGTAGCAGGGGACTGGGCGATAGAATAAGACAAAGGACGGTGTTTTTAGCTGTGATATGTCATTAAACATTTCATTCTTGTTCTGGGAATTGCCTGTGGCTTAACTATTTTGAATGATAATCAACAGGCTTCTCAGACACAGCCATGCATTTACTGTAGTCTTTCATAGCGATATTAGATAGCATCTATCCTTTCTAGCTGCCAAAGGCATATTAATGTGAATACATTCAGCCTGTGTGCACATAATCACACCCCGGGAGGAGCAGAGGCTACTGAGATAGATCATCAGAGGACCAGCTAAATCAGAGCTCTGCAATGCAATCCAGTGGTCTCTCCTCCCCAGAGCATGCCTCCAGGCCTGGATGTGTCCACACTGAGACAGTCTGTGATCAGCTTCAGTTCAGAAAAGACTGCTATACAGAGCCGATCATGTGTTGGTTGAAATGAAGGCAATTTCAGATGGATGTAGTATAAAAGTTGTGCAGAATAGAAAGTTAATATCTGAAACCCCTCAATTTTTAGTGGTTAAAAATTTCTGTATAATGCGACACTGTAAAATCATTTTTAAAAAACGGTGTTATCGTTCTTTTTTTAATGGTAATTATTCAAGCTTCTCTCCATTGATCACCACTCTTGTCTTAAGTTAGCTGTCTATTCTTCGCCTACCACCATCCCCACCGCCCCTCTTTTTTTTTTGTCTTCCACACTATCATCCACTGCACTTTGCAGAGTGGAGAAAACTCTTGTTTTGACAGCTATGATAGCTGACTAAATGTCATATGTCTGGTAGAAAAGATTTTGTGTAGCATTGGAATTTATTGCACTTAGTTTCAATCTTCCTCCTATGCTAGGTTTTTGTGTGCATATGTTGGCTTAGTGTGTCTATATTAGCTTTGTGTGCTTAATGTTGACCCTTAATGTTTGCCTGCATTTGTGTCTCATAGTGAATACATGAGCAATAATTTGTATGTATGTATGTTTGAAGCTCAATTACAAATGGAGTATTATTTAGAAGATACATGGGGACTCTGTGCTGTGGCTTCTGCCTGCATTGTTGCTGTATTTATTTTCACTGTTTATTCACGTGCAAGTGCAAGCTTCCCTACAAAATAAAGAAATCAAAAACCACTCTATTGTGGGTGTCACAAAGCCATGTTTAATATAAGCATAATAGCCGTTTAAAATTCACACTCTTTGATGTGTCATGAGAGACAAGTTTAATAGAAAACGACAAAGGTGGAATAAATTATTTAACTTCTGTAGAATTCCTGGCATATGAAAATGTACTCTCTGTTATTATAAACATAGCCAGCCCTGTCAGTCATCAGGTCTTGAGGAAGCATTAGAGAACTATATGTACTGACATTAGTAAAGAGGAGGAGGAGTTAATTATCGTACAATACATAAATATGAGATGATAGAAAGCATCTTTAAGTAAAACCATCTTTGGATTATTGCTCCTGGTGTCTTTTCTGTTCAGACTTACAAGGTTGGAAGATATATAACTGTAAGAAAGAGCTGTGCTATTAACTGGCATCCAAAAGACTCTATTCAGGTGTGTTTATGACATAATATGGTGGTTAGAGATGCAGAAAAAAACATTTAATATCGCTAATTGCTGTTTCAAATTCTATTTTAAATTACTGAAAATGTTCTAACAGTCTGTGGTTTTTTATGGCTACTAATTCAAGACCATATAATGAAGGGGTAGAAAATGAAAAACAAGTGATCCTTGATGAGCCTACCCCCACACACTTAACCCCATGCACACTTACTTTTCTTTTTGTGAAGACACTGCATATTGCTGCATGAGGTATCTCATTGTCTGTTTTTTTTTTTCAAAAGTTTTTACAATTTGGGAGATGACCTCCCTGCTTTCCCGATTTCAAGAGCTGCTAGGCGATTGCAGAACCCTTAGTTTAAAGTATAGTGAGGCTCTCACCTTTTAATAGGCATAATTTTGTTGTTAACCATGACCAGTTCTTGCCCTGAAATAAATTTTTAACATTACATTGCATCTCCAAATATGGGACTGAATGGGTTTCCAAATACAATTTTGTGAAAGTACTATTCTCATGCACATTTAAACACAGTATAAAAGTGAGTTCCTTTGGTGTATAAATGGTTCCCACAGTGTAATATAACCAAAGCCAAACACATTTTATCAGTTTCATCTGACAACTTTACATTATCCGTTCCCTGTAGAAATCCTCTCTCTAGGTTACTCACAGGTAGTTGGAAGAATTCATAGAGGTGCCATATTGTCAGTGTGCAAAAACACTTCTATTTTTGAATCTGGCAGCACCTCCTATGTTTAAAATGTGCCTCTTCACAAAACAGATAAAAAGAGAGATGCTGCAAAACCAGATGATACAGTGTATCTGAAAAGTATTCACAGCGCTTCACTTGTTCCACATTTTGTCATGTTACAGCCTTATTCCAAAATAGAATAAGACTGTAACATTTGTCATTTTTCACCTCAAAATTCTCCACACAATACCCCATAATGACAAAGTGAAAAAAGTTGGCTTGAGACTTTGTTACTTTGTTGAAGCACCGTTGGCAGTAATTACAGCCTCAAGTCTTTTTGAGTATGAAGCTACAAGCTTGGCACACCTATTTTTGGGCAGTTTCTCCCATTTTTTTTGCAGAAACTCTCAAGCTCCATTGAGGTGCATGGAAGCGTCGGTGCACAGCCATTTTCAGATCTCTCCAGAGATGTTCAATCAGGTTCAAGCTCTGGCTGGGCCACTCAAAGACATTCACAAAGTGGTCCTGAAGCCACTCCTTTGTTATCTTGGCTGTGTGCTTAGGGTCGTTGTCCTGTTGGAAGATGAACCTTCGCCCCAGTCCAAAGTCCAGAGCTCTCTGGTACAAGTTATCATCAAGGATGTCTCTGTACATTGCTGCAATCATCTTTCCCTCAACCCTGACTAGTCTCCCAGTTCCTGCTGCCGAAAAACATCCCCACAGCATGATGCTGTCACCATCATGCTTCACTGTAGGGATGATATTGGCCAGGTGATGAGTGGTGCCTGGTTTCCTCCAGACATGATGCTTGACATTCAGGCCAAAGAGTTCAATCTTTGTTTCATCAGATTTGTTTCTCATGGTCTGAGAGTCCTTCAGGTGCATTTTAGCAAACTCTAGGAGAGCTGTCATGTGCCTTTTACTGAGGAGTGGCTTCCGTCTGGCCACTCTACCATACAGGCCTGATTGGTGGAGTGCTGCAGAAATAACTGTCCTGGAAGATTCTCCTCTCTCCACAGAGCAATGCTGGAGCTCTGTCAGAGTGACCATCGGGTTCTTGGTCACCTCCCTGATTAAGGCCCTTCTATCCCGATTGCTCAGATTAGCCGGGCGGCCAGCTCTAGGAAGAGTCCTGGTGGTTCCAAAATTATTCCATTTATGGATGATGGAGGCGACTGTGCTTATTGGGACCTTCAGTGCTGCAGAAATTTTTCTGTACCCTTCCCCAGATCTGTGCCTCGATACAATCCTGTCTCAGAGGTCTACAGACAATTCCTTGGACTTCATGGCTTGTTGTGCTCTGACATGCACTGTCAACTATGGGACCTTATATAGACAGGTGTGTGCCTTTCCAAATTATGTCCAATCAATTGAATTTACCACAGGTGGACTCCAATCAAGTTGTAGAAACATCTGACAGATGATCAGTGGAAACAGGATGCACCTGAGCTCAATTTTGAGTGTTAATGGCCATGGCTATAAATACTTGTG
>VUQS01008961.1:10738-22303 GCA_015108495.1 Heterochromis multidens
TTATTATTTATATTAAAAAAAAAAAAAAAAAAAAAAAAAAAAATATATATATATATATGAAAAGCTAAATTTATTTGAAATTTTGTAAGCTTTTCTAAAGCTTGCATTGATCTTTCTTTTATTGAGTAAGTGCGGGGAATTAGGGACTGACACTCAAACTTATTCAGATAGTGTTAACAGTCAGGGGATGCAGTGATCTTCACTGGCAGTCATCTCTTGGGGAAATTGTTGATATCTTCTCTTTATTTTGTGAGCAGTAAAAGAAAAAGAAGACCTTCACCCAGACGTGGAGTCTCAGGGCATGAATGACGACACATTCTGTGAATACAGGTAAGCGTCACCCTCTGAGCGCTGTTTCACCACCTCGCTGCAATTCACGCGCAACAGTGAATGAATTTCTCCTCTGCTAGCGGTCTTTTCCATCTTCTCCTCTCAGTAATTTTTTTTTTGCATTTCTCCTCTCACTGAAAAGACACCCCAGCATGGGTGAGGTTCCCATGGAGCCTCACACTTCTTCAGCTGAAGACATTTGATGGACTGAATAACTGGAAAGTATGTGATAAACAGCAGTAGCATCAGCAAGCTGTTTACACGTCAGTGTTGTCAGAGTAGTAGCATCCCTTCGTAGGAGGCTGTGATCGTAGATACGGTGTTGTGTTGGTGTGTTGTGACAGATTGCATCATAAAGGGAGCCACAGCACCATTCACTGGTTGCCATTTTCTGTCCGGATGGAGTTAAACGCGAGCTGCCCAGCACACAGCAGGACACTAAAACCAATCAGTGTAATTGAAAGCAGCTCATCTCCAGGGCAGTAATATCTGGGCACGTTTCATTAATCCTTTAGTGGTCCAATTCATAACAATCTAACGCAGTATGAGTCCCAGTGTAATTCTCCAATCAGTGGGAACGGCACAGTACAACAAATGCTGATATGATGAAGTCAAAAGTGGCTCAGTGTGACAGCATTTAGACTTTGTCATGTTCACTTCAGGAGCTAGATGGCCCGGCTTTTCGCAAAAGCTGCAATGTTTTAAACTACTGATTGAATATGTTCGGTTGCAGCATAACAACATTAATTAGGCCAAAGAATATATTGAACCATTCAACATTTTAGGAAGTGTGCTAATATGCTTTCTTACAGGGACTTAGATGAGAAGATTGATGCTTCAAATTGTAAGGAAAAGGTGAAAAACCAGTTAGCTGGGGCAAGCAGAAGCAGGTACTGCTCGGCTGAATTAGGTGCTAGTTTACCTTCAACCACACAGTGACCACAAAACTACAGGAAGGCACTGCCCTCAGGCAAAAAATAATGAGGTCAGTAACCATAATATATTTCAGATGTGGGTGGGTGTCTGTTAATAATGAGATATGAATTTATTTAATTTTGGAAAGAGCTTCACCTCATACACAGAGGTGCTGAACAAGTTTAAAATGAAATGGTACAAATGATAAAGAAAGTAACCCAACAAAACAGAACTATATACTTTATATTTAATTAAGGAAACAAGACCAATATGCTGGAGCAAGTCAAATGTCACAGGTATAAACATTTGCTAAGTGGTTTGTGATTATTAATTTATGATAATTTACTATTGACAAAGAGTTAACAAAAGAAAACATTTTTAGAGTGCAGTGTGAATTGTCCCAGGTGGTCGGAGCAGACACTGAAAGCAGCTCACTGGTCCAGGGCACCAGTTTAGCACAGAAGCAGTGCACAGTGGCAGCTGGCAATGTGCAATGAGAATTTTACAGATAAACAATAACATGTCTGTCACATTTTTGAGATCTCCCAACATTATATGGATAGAAGATGCAATGATGAAGACTATAAATAATAAAGTTAAGAATAAAAAAGAACATCCACAGACTCAAGTGGAGGCAAAGGCATGCCTATAAACAATGCCCTTCTAAAAGCACATCTTGGCAATGGCAGTTAATGTGGACAGTTATTTTGAAGGTCCTATCTAAAGAAATGGAGAGAGCCATAACTTGATTTAAAAAAACAAAAAAAAAAAAAGTAAAATCCAATTTAAAAAACACAGTTTCATTACATTATGTCTTCATTAACAGCTCAGTCCAGCCCTGCTCATCCCACCAGAGCACTGAACTAAGGCTGGATCATTCACGTTTAGAGGAAAAATGATAAGTAAACTTAACCTGGATCTTTTCAATGATAACAATAGACAGGATGGTAAAGAGTAAATATACTTGCCACAAAAGAGTTAAAAATGACCTGTACTTCAGCTGTGCATACAACAGCATGACTGTAATGTTTCCTGGTTTGACTGTTGATTGGCTCGTTGATGGCAGGGGCATTTTAGAATACTCCCATTAATTTCTATTCAAGAGTCACTGAGTGCCAATCTGCTCTCTGCTATGAATCACATCACTATAATCTAGAACAGACAGGAAATGGCCCCAACTATTACATAGTACATCCTATGTAATCGTTTCACTGTTGTCTTGCATTACAGGATCACAGCATGTGTGTAGCCTCACCAGCACCAGTTTAATGTTCCCCTTAATATCTCATTTGTTTCCCAGTTGGCACTTGGTCAAATGACGCACGTATGCTCAAGTTTTAATTTTGTTTCAACATGTGCATCTGTGTGATTATTTCCCACTGGTCAGCCAGAAGTAAAGGATAATGTCAATCACAGAGGCTCACTGTAGAGGCAGCAGACCCGTCCTCTCCAATAAGCTACAGAGTGAAGCCATGGGTGAAATGAGGTGCTTCTAAATCCACTGTGCTTCTCTCGCAGTGACAACGACGAGAAGCCACTGAAGGGCAGCCAGCACTCGCTGAGCAGGGAGATCAAAGCGGTGGAAAGCGGGGACAGCCTGGTGGACTACGGCGACGAGGACGCTCAGTTCAACGAAGATGGCTCCTTTATCGGCGAGTATGCCGGGCGAAAGGAGAAGAGGGTGTCCGCTGAGATCAAAGCCACCATTCAGACCCCGGCATGAGGAGCAGAACAGCCATCCATCCTCCTCCGGACACCGTTTCCACTAAAGCTGTTGGAACGAATAAAACAGGAAACAGACATTATTCATACTGAGCACAAGTTTTGTGTCAAACGTAATGTGTCATTGCCAAGTGCACACTGCCATTCTCATTTTATAAAGCTCTGTTTTGTTAAGTTGCAACAGAATGACCATTACTAAATACAGTGTATATATAGTGTATATTGTATGTGTGGAGTGTCTTTTTTTATAATTATTATTACTCAAAATTTTAGAGGGCTTTGTTTTTATTTCCTTTACTTCAACTGCAGTACTCTTTGTACTCCCCTCTCCACTGTGCATCAATATATGCAGCGTTGCCTCTGGTGTCACCTTGTAGCAGGCCACAGATAAGTTGGGATATCAAGTTGATATGTTTCAATTGGAGCATATATTACTGACCTTTTATATTTGAAATGGATTCATTAAATATGATGTAAGATGTGTATAAAGTTTTGCTTATTAACTTATTTTTTTTCCAGTGGTTTTATACCGGACAAAATAATAAGAAAATTCACATATCCTTGCATATCATAAAGACTGATTCTTGGGTCCTGAATCTCCTTGTGATGTTAGGATATATTATTTAGGTATCCCTTGTTTATCAGCATTTAGATCTGTTAGTTTAAATCACAAGTTTACTGTAACAGCCAAACGGTGCTTCAGCAGATTTGGGGGAAAAAGTTTCTGTAATCCATTACAGGTAAATGTATAGATAACCCAGGCTTGATTAAACTTTAACCACCGGTATATTGATTTTTACAAATCAATAAATGAGCAGATCAATGCAACTTAATATCTGGATGTTAAAAGTAAAGCTAAGATTGAGGAAGGAGCATGCCCTAGTTTATCTAAGCTAAACAGCTAACTGGCTTCTAGCTTGAACATATTTAGCATGTAGAGCAAAAGGCAGTCTCCAGCACTGAAGCGTGAAGCCAGCATGGAAGTGTCAAAAACAGGTTCTCCATTCCTTTAGTGGGCAAATGAGGCTCGCTTCAAAAGCAAGTTTATCCTCATAGACTCCCATGTTAAAATGCCTAGCTAAACAGCCTTAAAAACCATAACAGCTGTACAGTGGGTGAATTTGGATACTGGTAGGGCTTAAAGGTAGGGGATGACTGTTTTGATTGACAGGTATTTGACACAGGCAGCTGTAGCTGACATCTGTCTGCTAGGCCACCAATCACTGAACTGCATTTTAATGGAATTGATTTAATTTAATGGAATCTAACAAGTGATGCAGCCTGCTTTGTGGTACAGACCAAAGCCATTGAGTAATTAATGGCTCTGGTACAGACTAAGGAGTTTGTGCTCCAGGTTTGGTGAGTGAAATTCTAGTATTTTACTAGACTGTTGAGCACTAAGTAGCAGGTATCTGTGTTTGTGTACAGTTGATGAATGCAACTTGCTACAGTTAGCTGATAACTCAGCACCGGACTCTCCATCCAGATTTGGTCATTTCTGGCTCCAAAAAATCAACATGACAACACTAAAACTGTAACCTTGAAGTTTCACAATGTGGAGTTGAAAACCTCGATGATATGATACATTTATTTATTTTACCGTTATTTAACAAGGAACATAATACAAAGTACCGATATGAAGGATGTATTGATCTTTTCATTTATGTACGGACATTATGTCTATTTTTTTTCCAAAACATTTAAATGTATTAAATTGCTATTTTAGTAAATTAGTATTACAATTTTAATTTGTAAATTAGTTTAATTTGTTTTTACAGTTACAGTTGTAGCTAAGAGATTCGGATCTTTGTAGGACTAACAGACCACACATTTCCCACAATGCAACTTTTCAGAAATGCAAGATTTTGTTTTCTAAATTTGTAGTCTCCAAATCCAAGCTGTGGCATCACTATGTCACTGTCAGGGTTATTTTCTCAAATTTGACAAAGCAGAGGTTGAGTACCTGTAATGGATTACATACTTTTTTGTAATCAGATTACTTGATCTGGTTTCATGATATTTGCCATCCACCAACACTGCTAATTCAGTGTGCTGTAGTGAAGTGTTAGCTTGGTTTTTATTAAGCCTTACCTTCAGTATGCTGCCACTCCAAAACAAAATCAGTTATATTGTTCAGCATTAACATTAGAAACATGATCAGGAAAACAGCAGTGTTTTGTAAAAGTTCACTCATTGCATGTTATAAATGTTAATTGGTGTTTTTCAGTGTCATTAAATTGCTTTACTTTCCTACATCTGGGTAACAGTCTGACTGTCTGTCTGGTCACAGTCATCACTGACAGGAGATTATTAATGTTCTCGCTACCTCCAGTACTATTTGTAGGTCCCCATGGATGAATTCCTGACTGAATAAGTCTCTGCCTTTACCTCCAACCATCAGTAAAATATGAGTTGAGAGAAAGCACTACCTTGTGAAACGTCCTCATTCAATCTGAATAAAGTAGAAGATGTCTGACAAATTGTTCCCATTTGCAGCATGACTTTAACAAATGTCGCACCAGGGTCAAGTCTCTGTCTGAGTTGAGCATCTTGTTAGATTACTTCGGCTGTAGGAGAGAATCACAAGAAATCAAAGTAGTGGGCTCAACCAGGCACTGGATCAAGGAGTGGGAGCTGTAATCATGTCTGATGGTTGATAGTAGGGAGTGGAGAGTGTCAGTGTGAGGGCTCTCACTGCGTGGCTCGCATCTGCCTCAAATACGCTGTCATCACTCAGCCAGGTTTGCCTTAACTGCAGTGCTGAGAGGCTGCAGTTTTCACACATGCGACCTTCAGGTGTTGGTAATGGACCCTCTGGTAGCCATCCTGAAGGTCCTCAACTCTGGAAACAATATGAGCAGCTGGATGTGTCTGTACACATGCAATCAATGTTGGGTGAGCTACTTAAAGAGCTTAATTGTGCAACATAACAATCACTGCTCTCTGGAGAGAAGCTGAATTACATCACAGCTAGAGAAAAACAGAAATGGTTATTAGAGAAATTGCTTACAAAAACACTGTTAGCTACAAACACTAAACACTAAAAATCTATCAACTTGGTACAAAATTGAAGGTTTTTCACAAGTTTATACAACACTCATGCCAATTTACTCATACACTGTTGGGGATATGACTAGAAGAATTCAATTTCAATTCAATGCAATTCAGTTTTAGTTACATGGCACCAATTCACAACAATAGTCACCTCAAGGTGCTTTATATTGTAAGGTAATATGCACAAGCTACAATATTAGAAAGAAACCCCAACAATCACACAACCCCCTATGAGCAAGCATTTGGCGACAGTGGGAAGGAAAAACTCCCTTTTAACAGGAATAAACCTCTGGCAGAACCAGGCTCAGGGAGGGGCAGCCATCTGCTGTGACTGGTTGGGGGTGAGGGGAGGAAGACAGGACAAAAAACACACTGTGGAAGAGAGCCAGAGATTAATAATGATTAAATGCAGAGTGGTGAATAAACACACAGAGAGTGAAAAGAAATGAGTGTAGAAGAAACACTCAGTACATCATGGAAGGTCCCCCAGCATCCTAAGCCTATTATCTCTATTAACTCTGTAACTAAGGGATTTGCAAGGTCACCTGATCCAGCCCTAACTATAAGCTTTATCAAAAAGGGAAGTTTGATTCTAACCTTAAAAATAGAGAGGGTGTCTGTCTCCTGAATCCAAACTGGGAGCTAGTTCAATACTAGATGGGCCTGATAGCTGAAGGCCCTGCCTCCCATTCTACTTTTAAAAACTCTAGGAACCACAAGTAAGCCAGCAGTCTGAGAGTGAAGTGCTGTGTTAGGATAATAAGGTACTATGAGGTCTTTAAGATATGACGAGGTCTTATTATTCAAGATTTTGCATGTGAGGAGAAGGATTTTTAATTAAATTCTGGATTTAACAGGGAGCCAATGAAGAGAAGTTAATATGGGAGAAATATTGTCTCTCTTTCTAGTCCCTGTCAGTACTCTCTCTGCAGCACTTTTTAGCAACACTCTGAGACAGGATGTTTCTCATTTTCAGAGATATTCCGCAAATGAATGAAGGCAGTCCTGCATATTTGTTTAATGTGCGCATTGAAAGACATATCCTAATCAAAAATGACTGATCAAAGATTCCTCACAGTGTTACTGAAGGCCAAGAAAATGCCATCTAAAGTAACTGGTTAGACACCATATTTTTAAGGTTTTTAGGGCAGGAGTACAATAACCTCAGTTTTGTCTGAATTTAGAAGTAGGAAATTAGAGGTCATTCAGGCCTTTATGTCTTTAAGACATGTCTTTGGTTTAGTTGATCATCTGGCTCAATGGATAAATAAGAGTGTTTATCATCTGCATGGCAATGAAAATGTATGGAGTGTTTTCTAATAATATTGCCTAAGGGAAGCATGTATAATGTAAAAATACTGGCGGACGCCAGTTCTACCCCTCAGCCTTCTAGTAGATGCACCTATGATATCAATTTGAATTTGGCACTGTGTCCACAGGCACGGACGGGGAAACGGGCTTTGGCGGAGACACAATTATACCAGGCAAATGACTCCTCCGCAGTGAGGCCGCAGGTCTTGGCCTCATGCCCCTTCCTCTGCTGCCGAGAGCAGAGGAAGAGATTCTCTGCCACCTAATGAATTCTCACATACACAGCCTCAATGTACTCCGGACACATGTTAGACAGAGTCTCTTGGAAACAAAAAATAATCTCATACTCAAAGCACAAACTGTTCCTCCAGGCGGACGTCTGGTCATGTTGTACTGTCATGTGTCGGAGTGTGTGGCTGGCAGAATGAGGACCCAACTACAGAACATGGAGACAGGACTGAACTCTAAACAGCTTTATTGCTGGAGCTTGGGGAGCGAAATACAAAAACCTTGACTAACCAGGAAGTGAAAACTTACTAGTTTCCAAACAATACTGAATGCACAGGGCACACACATGAGGGAAAGTATGACGACAACATGACAAGGAACAAAGGAAAACAGAGGACTTAAATACACACATGAGGTAAGGGCAGAGTGGAGACACCTGGGGAACACAGCTGAACAGAATCCAGTAACGAACTAAGGGAAGCCAAGCAGAACATAACACACACGGGACGAGAGACTATCAGAATAAGACAGGAAACATAACAAACACAGAGACAGAGACCCAGACTCAAGACATCCAAACTTGATGCAGGAAAAGAGTAAACAAACACAGAGACATGACTGACAGAGGAGACAAGACTCACCTGACACAACTAACACGGAGACCAGACAACCACAGAGACAGAGCACAGAGAAAGAGACACGGAGACTTGACAGGGACCACAAATGATGATAACCAAATATTACAAAGCTAAGAAGATGAATCAGAATATAAACAGAGACTGCAGACTACGAACTTGACATGAAACTATACACTAGACACAGAACAAAGGTAAACCAACACGGGGACATGACTGAGAGACAGAAAACTAACAAACACTGAGACAAGACTAAGGGACGAAACGAAAAGGAACTCAGATAAACAAATGAGGAACAAAGAACTAGAAATATAAATGACAAAACTCAGAGGCAGAAAGAAATAATACAGAACTTTAACCTAAATCATCTCTTAAATACACAACAAAACTTAAAACACTGGGTCCTAAACCCAGGGATCCTAACATCACAGTTTGTAGACACTTCTCACTTTCACCTGATTGGTCTGAATAACTCTGCTCTGCCTTGTCTGTGTGTGTTACCAGTGTTGATGTTATCAGTTATGAATTTGTTTTTCTTTGCATGAGAAAATGGGCATGTGGCATGAGAGTGTGTGAAAAATGTCAGTTTCATCAGTCTCACAATCACTGCATGATAGATAGCAGCCCTGCTGCTTGCTCAGACCAGGCACCTTTTTTTAAATGTCATTAGTGAATTTACATGGCAATACCTCAGTTTGAGTTCAGAATTTTATACATATTATGAATCTGGTTTGTAAATGTAAAGACGGGAGTCGTAAAAAGAGACACTGAATAGAAATAACGGAAAGAATTTAACATGGCCATGCGGCCACTCCTCTGTGCATTAACTGTAAGCTAATGCATGTAATAATTGTATATGCATGAAAACTGTTTTCATGCATATACAGTGATGTGAATTTTACAGACGGTGCAAGTATAACAGATCTTAAAATCTGCCATCATCCTTTACTTGAAATGTGTTACACCTTTGGTTAATGTTACCATCTTTAGTATCTACTGGGCTACAATGACAGGGTTGTGATGATACAGCAGTCAAAGTTTTAGTAAAAACAAGACAAAAAGCAGCCCTTTGCTTTTTTACAGATGACCCAAGGGTTTACAAATCCAATTTGTGCATATTTGATGAATTCAGTTATATATAGTCAGTTGCCATATTCATACCAGCAGCTTTGAAAAAACAGCAATATTTGAAGCCCCAGGAATGAGAATAGGCTGGTTCCACAAATGAAAATGTAGACATGATGTTTTGCCAATGGAACTCTTAAAATTGTAGCTGGAGATGCTTGTGATTCTGAACCTTTATTTGTTATTTATGCATGAGGCAAGACAGCAACAGAAGCATTATACATAATCACATTTGACTGAGCTGGGTAAATGTCCACTTATGTTTCAAACATCTGCCTTCATGTGATAACTCAATCTGTAAAATCAACAAATTATATTCTAATAGTCAGCATTCTCCCTCCATAGGCCTGCTGTTAGAAAGTGGCAGTTTGATAGTTTACACTATTGCTACTTAGAAACCTGCAGCTGAGGCTACTTTGGATCAGTTACTGCACAACAGATCCTAACAGTGATAGTTTCACTGAGGGGAAAAGAAGCAAAATGATTATGGAAAGTTTTAAAAGGACATCTCTGTTCCATTTAGGCACATTATATTCATCCATGTTGTTTCTGTCCATAGCATAAGGCCCACTGGTTTTTCCCATGTTATCTAAAATTCAGTATTTCTCTTAAGTGGATTTGGGGCTGGATTCAAAAGCACCAGACAGACACTTGGCATTAGCAATAGACGGCTATTCAGAAAATCACTGTTTCTTTTATCCATAACTGTTGCCCTAGTTACCCAAGTGTTTATTATTGGAACCATGATAATAAATGGCCACTTATCATGGTTCCAATAAATACTTGTTTTCTAGTCCCTTAATTTTTTTTAGCCATGACCATTCCATAACCTTATTGTTCATTTTTGTTGTACTGTAATAATGATTATTACTTCTAATATTATTTATATTTTGTCAAAATTATCTGTTTTATCCAAAACCCTGAACTTTCCATGAACCTAACCAAGATGTTGTTTGTTTGTTTGTTTTTGCTTAACCCTAATCAAAAAAAGGTAAAAATGTTTCTTGTGAGTATGCTATTTTACAAAAAACTCATTTGTCACAGTCGTGTGCTGTGTCTTTTGCAGAAAGGCAAGCAGAGACAGTGAGCCCACCCTAGCAATTTCTTTTAGTAAAAGCAACACACTATGGAGTCACTATTAGCAGTGTACATAAGTGTACATAGAGTATCAAAAGTAAAAGTACTTATTCTACAGAAAAATGTTCCCAATCAGTGTTCTATGGATCAGTATTACAGCTGCAGATGTTTAAGGTTGAGCTCAGTTTAAAAAAACTATATTCTGTTTAATCTCCAGTAATACATCATATTCTATAAAATCATATGTTTGTCCTATGAGGACCAAATATCTTCAAAACAAAACAAAACAAAAAACCCTAGCTTTTAATGAGCTCAGAAATACAGGCCTACATCTTGTTTTTTTTTTTACAAAAGTTTATTGAAATATTTTAATAAAATATCAAAATACCACAGCAAAAAGCAAAAGCTTGAACAGTGTGTAACAGGGTTAAGTGTCAGTATCTACAGGGGGATAAAAATTATTGAAAAATGAAGGTGGTGTATTAGCAACACAACTGTTAAACTGAGCACATTCGATCAACCTAGTGATTTCTCAGAGATCCTAATCTGAAAATTCTGGTGGAGCCTGCACCTGTTTAACTTACCTGTTTTATTAAACTAGACGTGGTCAGAGGTGACGTCCCCTCTCCATCATCAAGGCTTTCCTTGTTAACGTGCTAAAACAGTTATTAAAAATGACACCAGGGGCGTTATAGGATCTTGAAACATTGTGGACAAAAGGGGTTAAATTCCTGAAATCTTTTGGATTTTCACTCGATAATAGTAACCTTTTAGTTTTTTACTATATTTTATTGTAAAATTAATATAAAATGTCAGACACTGTGCTCTACCTAAAGGTTGAAGTCAGTTTGGTTTGGCTGTCTTTCACAAAATGTCCATCCATCCATTCTCTTCTGCTTATCCAATTCAGGGTCACGGGGAGGACTGGAGCCTATCCCAGCTGCCATAGGGCGAGAGGCAAGGTACACCCTGGACAGGTCGCCAGTCTGTCGCAGGGCTAACACAACCATGCACACTCACACCAATTTAGAATCACCAATTAACCTAACCCCTCTAACTGCATGTCTTTGGACTGTGGGAGGAAACTGGAGTACCCGGAGAGAACCCACGCAAACACGGGGAGAACATCCAAACTCCACACAGAAAGGTCAGATGGTGGAGTCAAACC
>VUQS01008970.1:12121-25249 GCA_015108495.1 Heterochromis multidens
TTGGTTTTTTTTTTAACCCCCCCCCCCCCCCCTTTTTTTTTTTTTTTTTTTTTTTTAACATTGAAAAAGCAAATGCTTTATGCAAAGTGTTATGTGTGACTCAGAGCTCAAAGTGACACATTTAAAATGGAGAGATAATTAGACAGCAGCAGATTGGAAAACAGTCTCTGTTTAGCAGAGACAAATAAGCCCTGGAGCTCAACCTCCAAGGTCATGCTGTTCAACTCCTGAAGAACAAAACATACACAACATAAGCCAACCTCTGCTTTAAAGGATCACTGGGTACATCAAGCACAAACATTTATACATAGGCTGTAACATGCAGAGATTGGCTGCACACATCGTGTCAGGTTTAATATCATCTTAAATACATCAAATTCTGCCAAGTCATATAAAAAAAGGAAATGGCAACAGATAGAACAGCCAAATGGCTAAGGGCTATATCCTACACAACCTCATTTCCCTTCAAAACGTATCATTTTATTGAATGTTTGCTTTCTGGTATCTGAGGTAATATATCATTTCTGGTGTACAGTATGCTAGCTGACTTTTTGATAAGAGAGAAAAAGCAGTCCTCCAACTCTGTGCTGCTTCTGTGGTGCACCTTGTACATACGTGTATCTGTATAGGAAAAGGAAATGTATTTGTTGATATTTAGATAGACTATTCCTTTTTGTACTTCACATAGGAAATGTCATTTGGAACCACACATTTTGATACGATACAGTCACTATTTGTAGTTGCCATGAGTGGCTTTTGGTGGCCCTACTCCCCCACACACTCCCCATTATACTGTGTCAAGTCATTCCTATCTGGGTTGCATGTTCTTGACATGCTTGTTCAAAGAAGACATGGCACAAGAAGAGGGTCACCCATTATTTAAGTTGCAGTGCCTATCCAGAGAGAGCTTCTTTTGAATGAGCCGACAGCACTTGCTCTGATAAAACCACTGCAGTGATAAAATAGAAAACAGAAAGTAGGACAGCTGATAGCTAGAAAGATTTGAGTTCAGAAAAAATAAATAAATAAAAAATAGCAAACACAATGTACACATGTCACATTCACAAACATTCAAAAATATAAGCCCTTATTTTTATTGCTGTACTCAAATTTCACATTAGCTTTTACTACAGTTTATTAATTAACCTCTGCTGTTGGGTGGTGCCACATCAATCACATGTGGCACCACCCAACAGCAGAGGTTAATTAATAAGAGTACCCTAGATGTAGTTACAGTTTATAAATCTAAAAGTCTCACATGCCTACTGGTAGACACTACAATGTTGATACTATCAATTTTCAATAATGCATCAGATGTATTCTATCAGTACAAGCTACAATTAACTGAAGTTCCTAAAATACTTTACATGCAGATGGTAACAGAAAACTGAGCCACTTCACATTCAACACTGCACTTCCTTTCATCCCCAGCAGAACATGCCCCAAGTGTGAAATAGACTGTAAGAAGGTTTGTTGAGAAATACAAAAGGACATACATACAGAGACTCCTTCATTTATTAGTGAGATAAAGGCTATAGCAGATGTCCTTTGCAAATGGCAAGAGTTTCATTCATGATTGCTGCTACACATTAGGGTGCCAGTACCATACCCACATATTTGAAATTCCAGTGTCGGCAAACAATTATTCAGTAATTGTAGATGTTTAGCTTTTTTTTCTGTTTGATGAAGGATTGTATGGGGTGTGCTGGCATTACAGCAGAAGATTATCTTGTGCAGTTGTAACAATATAAATTAGCAACAAAACATTTTTTTTCTCCCATATATAAATGTACGACTTTGGAATCTTACCACATAATTATTACATCATTTATGTGCATTTAAGTGGTACCCTGGTTGGTAAACATTATGCTTCTTTTTTATAAAGAGAAAAGCATATTAGCTTTGGAATCCGTGTTCTTTGACAGAGGATTCAATGCAAAACCTTGGTCTACACATAAATACATGCTAATCTACAAATCTATATTTCTCATCTAGAAATTGTATTACTGGAAGGAATACTTTGTTTTCCAACAGCTGTTCAAATTGGCTATTAAAGTAAATTCCGCGGTCTTATTAGAGAGCACACCATCAAAGGAGCCATATGCACAACAGCTTTATAATGGCTGTACATTATCCGGTGCCCTTTAACACTACACTGAACACAAAATTATGTGGCAAAAATAAATCTAATTACCCAGCCATTTAGCATCAAAAGCTGTGCCTGCAGAGATGGCTCCAAAGAGGAGGGCCAAGAAACAAACACAGGAGGCTTCTAGCTGTGTGTTTGGAGATAGGACAGAAAGGCTCACTAACAGCCACTTCCTGTTTTCATAGGCTGCTAAATTTAAACTAATTATCAACAATTTGACGTAAGAGGGGGTAAAAACGGTATTCTATATTCTATTCTATATTCCACTTTGTAAGAAAAGCATGATACAACTGCAATTTCAATTTTAGACAGTGAATAGGAATGGCTGGCATAAATGATAAATTCAGTCACTAATTACTCAGTCTATGCATGATATGTGAGATTTGTGCTTTAATACATAAACATTAATACATCAATACTTCAGAGGGGTTTCAGTCGTTATAGCCATGTTACAGGAACTGCAGTCTGTTTCCTCGATTTTAGCCAGTTCCATAATGTGACTGTAAGACCCTCCGTGTCTAATAAATTCCCATGTGTTTTAAACACCACAATCCCACTTTATTACAAAGTCTTTTTGTACTGCAAAAGTCATGTCTCAAATCAAAAAAAAGAAAAAAAAAAAATCAAGCAGGTCACAGATTTATATCATCAGGGTACTTTCTCACCAATTATGGCATACGTCTATTTTCTAGTAAATGTGTGACAACAACAATCTGTAGCAATGTGGCAGCCAACAAAAGATTATTTAAATAAATTCGCTGTAATGCAAACTAAAGACAATGTAATGTTTCTCATTTTCTAAGTATCCAGAATTTACGTAAAAATATAAAGAGGATTTAGTTTGATCCAATGATCTGCCTCAACCTAGCATTGTATCTTGATAATGACATGAAAACTAATGTTTTCATGTATCAATATGTTCTGTTAGCTCAATACAAAGTCTTGTGACTTAAATACTTGCATAATTTTTAAAGAACTACCAAATCCTTATCGCAAATAATTCCGATAAGTGAAAACTGTTTTTTTAAACTTTTTAAACTTACATGCTGGTGTTTATGGATTAAAATAAATGCTGTACAAAACTGCTTAAGCATAAACTTACAATCTACCAAGGCACTTCACTAATCTCTCTCCAACATTCATCGTTGACCTTCAACACTCCATATCGTACATTTATCAGATTGCATGGTAGCAACATGGCATTTTACCTCTACAGGGAACCTTCTGCCATTTATGCTGTGTTCTGAGCCTGCTGATCCATTACTCTGGCCCCAGTGAAACTCCATCTTCTCAGCCTTAAAGCGCCCTGGCAGTCCAGCCCCTCTTACAAAGTACTCATCCTTCAGGAGTATAGCAACTGGAAAAAAAAGAGAGGTAGAAAAAAAATCGAATCAAACAAGGGAAGAAAATAAGCACACTTGTGTTAAGGCAGGGCAAAGGAGATTACTCATCAAAGAACGTGGTCTATAGAAGCTCAGATGGGCAGTCTAAACTTAGAATTTTTTTCTATGCCTATTAACTGAAGATCACAGCTTAATTCTCATGATCTAAATTCAGATTTTTTTTTCTTTTTTTCCAATGACAACTCACTAAAAAATTACATTTATAATATTTTTCTGACAATTAGATGATGCGGTTTGTCATCTCATCAAAAATAATCTGAATGTGAATTTATAAGCTGTTGTCTGTCTTTGTGTCATTGTCAGTCTGAAATAAAATGCTGGAAAGACTCCTAGGGAAGACCAATGTGGCAAATCAAACTTGCAAAGAGTAGCTAAGTAGCTCTGATTTGCTTTAATGTTTAATGCATGTATGAATAGTGCAAACTCAACAATTCTTTTCTACAACTTGCATTTATTAAACAGATTAACTAAGCTGTCTAGAACCCAGACTTTTTCTGAAATAATTAAATTGAAAAAATATATTCATTAAAAACTAAACTAACTATCTGGCAATAAGAAATGTAAAAATCTCAAATCATCTCATTTCTGCGGGTAGTGAACGATGCAGGAAGGACATTTTCTAACCGTCAGCCCATAAATTGCCATGGTTTGTTTTTCTAAGACCTGTAATGCATTTATTAAGTGTTCAGACCCTTTCAGGTTTTCTACAATTTCAAATGTATTTACTAAATAATTTACTAAAGATATAAGAATGAAATATTTCATCAATCGTCCTGTATCTTAACCAAATTAATTTAACATAATTAGCAAGTGTACACACCGGTCTATACTGCGTCTCATAGTGGAATGGGTATAAAAGAATGAAGACAAATAATTAAGGGTAAGAACTCCATGGGCTTGGCAGGATTGTAGAAAGGTAGAGATCGAGAGAAAGATATAAGAATATTTCTGCAGCACTGAGTGCCACAGAACACTGTATCCTCCATCATCTTCAAGTTTTGCAACCACCAGTCATCCTCAGTGTGAGTTTCCAGGCTAACGGGAACACAACAGTCAATGAATGAGAGCCAGAGTTCTTTTGTGCCGACTGGAGAACCTTAATGAACAACAACCATCAGTGCAGCACTCAGCTAATCAGGCCTTAATGGTAAAGTGGCCAGAAGGAATCCATACCTCACTAAAAGGCAGACTGAACTCCCAACGTGTGCGGAAGAAACCAGGCACTGAGCACCGCCTCATTAATACATTCCCTACAGTCAAACATGGTTGTGACAGGATCATGCAGGGCTTGGGAGACTAATCAGGATAGAAGTAAAGATGTATGCAGCAATCCTAAGTGAAAATCTTTTCCAGAAGCACTCATGATCTTGGACCGAGGTAAATGTTTACATTTCAACAAGACAACAAGCTGAAGTGTAGAAAAGCTCTAGAAAAAACCTGTACTTTTGTTTTTTATTTTTAATACATTTGCAAGAATTTCAAGCAAACTTTTTTCACTTTGTCATAATGGGGTATTGTGTGTAGAATCTTGAGGTGACAAATGAATTTAATACATTTTGGAATAAGGCTGTAACAAGACAAGTGAAGCGCTGTGAATACATTCTGGATGCACTGTATAAAAGACAGGCACACAAAACCTGTACAATCGCTCAAAGAACACTGGTGCTTAAAGAAGTGAATGTTCTGAGCAATTACATAAATAGTATTTTGAGTCCATATTAATTCACAAAAACCTGTTTTTCCATTGAGCATCATGTGTGTGCAGATTGATAAGAAAAAAACAATTTAATGCATTTAAAAATGAGTGAGAATTTTCCAAATTCCGTGCATATATAAAATGATTTCATAAATTAAGCTGCAAAGTCAGTAGTGAGCAGATGCACAATGATCACAATGACAAGTCCTCAGAGAAAGCTGGCATCAACCGCCTCCACTGACCTCAACATTCCACTGATCGACTCCAAGAAGCTGCTTTAACAGATTCAGTAAAAGCCACAATTTCCTTAAGTTGTCGTGTGACTCGCTAAAAGATATAATAGCCGCATTGTGAACTTGTTCCATGCACTAGCTTTTCACAAAGCTTTAATGCCATTGCTTTTCCTTAATAGCAGGCATTATTGCATTCTCTTTCATAAAGGACTATAAACAGTTTCTGCGAGCAAACTTTAATTACAATTTTGTAAGGAAAATTAAGCTTTTTGTAGCATTTTACGTGGTTCCATATTAGATAAGTTTATTGCAATACTATTTAAGTAAAGGAGTTTAATTAGCTTACATACATGAATGTGACTTTAACATGTCTACAGTTATAAATTTGCCATGGAAATCAGTTAATCTATTTCTAGAACCTCCTCTGAATGTTGTTGCTACCACTTTGAATTTACATCTAAACTTATGATTTTGCTTGCTGAATAAAATAGCACATTTCCCTATGAGCCTGCCATTTCTATCAGGTTTTTCCATGCAGGATGTAATTAACTCACAGCGGTATTCAATACAGATATTTTTTTTTGCCAACGTTCTCTGAACTGATTATCAAAAGACTACGACTCAGAAATGAAGCAGAATAAAAATATTTCCAGTGTGAGAACTTTATGCAAAGTTAAACTATGTAGAAAATTGCTTAAACCTCGAGACTCTAAAACTGCTACTTATGGAATATGTTGGTGTTTGCTTAAAACAAAACAAAAAATTTAAAAATTAAAAAAAAAAAAAAAAAAAGAGAGAAAGAGAAGGAGGAGAAAAAAGAAAGCTGGTTATATCAAAAGACTCACACAAGCACAGCACCAAAATTTTGCCATCTGCCAAAAAGGTGTAGAATTTCCAAACTGTCTAATTGGGAGGACCAAATATGGACCAAAATCTCTCCCTCCCTCATCCATGTCGATAAGACAGCATCATAGATTTGTTGGCTGCACATCCATGATGTGAAACTCCCGTTCCGCCACATCCCAAAGGTGCTTTATTAGATTGAGATCTGGTGACTTTGGAGACCATTTGAGTACAGTGATGTCCATGCTCAAGAAACAGAAACCAGTTTGAGATCATTTGAGCTTAGTGAATGCCCTGTTATTCTACTGGAAGCACGGTCATAAAAGGTATGGACAGTCATCAATAATACTCAGGCAGGTTTTTAAATGATGTTCGGTTGGTACTAAGGGTCCTGAAGTGTGCCAAGAAAATAGATCAGCAGTTTCTGAAATAATCAGACCACCCTGTCTGGCACCAACAACCATGCCACATTCAAAGTAATTTAAATCACCTTTTGTCCTCATTCTGCTCCGTTTGAACTTCAGCAGGTCATCCTGACCATGTCTACATGTCTAAATGCGTTAAGTTGCAGCCGTATGATTGGCTGGTTAGATAGTGGTTGAACAGCTATACCTAATGAAGTGACCAGTGAGTATAGATTATTAATGTTATACAATTTTCACAACTTATAGTGCTGAGCACACACACAGATTAGAGGCTTGCCCATCAGTGGAAACTTCAAGTATCCCACCCAGAGGGTGATTTGTGAGAGGAAGACCTGGATCCTACAACCCACTCTGCTTCCTGAGTCACAGCCACGCTCCACACTCTGTAGTTAACCATGTAGTCCTTCTCCAGAAGTTAAAAATATGCTCTCATGTTTTCATGCATCTGCAGCAACTGGGATTCACCTTAAAAATTCAGAGTATCTGCCTGCTGTTACACTCAGAAGTATCATGTAATGTTGAGTTTAAGCTGCGTTAGAGTTCCACATCATTTGAAACACCATGGCATGGCAGATTATCATCCCTCCCACTGTCCTGGCTGAGGTTATATGCTAATGCATCTATAACCCTTTACCACATCTATGTTTGACATCAGTAGCCAGATTAGACCTGGTGCTTGATCCCACTAGTTACAGGAGGATTTAGTAAGCCTGTGAATAAGAACAGCCCACTTTTAATCATTTCACAAAGCAAACTAGGAGGATGAGCATCTGAACAAGCAAACACAGATTGTCAGTAAACAGATAACATGATGAACAAGTTGTGCTGAGCAAATGAATGGAATCAAAGTAACTTGAACAGACCAGTGACAGGTAGCAGGAAGAAAATGAGTGTGAGATCTAGAGAAAAAGAACCAAGAGACAAGAAGATCTGAAGAGAGGAGAACATTGTGTGATGAGGGATGATCCGAGCCCCTGTCGTGAGGCAAGAAAGAATCTGCCAGCAGTATTACTGTGCCAGTGCCGCTTAAGCTGAAGGCCCGCAGCATGAAGAAGAAGAAATGATGCCGGAGATTTCCAGGACTGAAAGCATCAGGTCAAAGTGAAGGATCAATCTGCACAGGAAATAACTACCCACGGCATTATCATAATTGTGCAACTGCTTTGCAAAACTGCAAAAAACATTTAGATAGATGGTAATAAATCCCTGTTACTGCCGTTGTTGAAGTAGTGTAATCCTGTGTGCAACACAAGAAAGCCAAGAAAAGGGGTTGCTGGCTGGCCTTGGGAGTTTCATTAAAAATGCGGCCCTGCGTGTGTTTGAACCCTCCAACAGCAGAGGAGGAATTAGAAGCTAAGCCAAAAAGACCTTGAATCACAGCCTGTGAAAGAAGGGGAGTGTGTGTGAAAGTAAATCCTTGATCAATGCAAATGTCTCTGGGGCCTTCCGATTCCCCATGAATTTGGTTGGGAGTTGTTTGAAATTTTACTGAGAAATGTTTTGTTGAGGAATACTGCTTGAATGGCAGCCAATCAGCCTGATCTCAAAGCAGGTCAAGGCACAAGGGAATGTCATGAAATCAATCGCAATGAACTTTTAAGATCTATTCACTCAGTTCTTAATTACAACACTGACTTTTAAATAGTGTAATGTTAAAGCCCCTCTCTGGAGGAATTGAACACTTTGATTCCAGCACCTCCTGGTGGCAATAACTGGTTGAAAAACGCAACACTCGAAAGAATTAAGCCATTGATCTTAAGGAAAATGCTAAAATTTCACAAAAACTTTGCACAAGTATTGCACTTTAAATACCAACTTCAAATTTAAGGTATTTCTGTCATTAAATCAATTATAATACGTCAAATAACACCACAAAAACTAAACGTGACAATGTGAAGGGAGTCGATAAAAATGACAAACCTGTCTGAATCTGCAGCTGCCTTTTCCTTCAGAGAGCTCTATACAAAGTGTCAGCTTTTGTTTAGCTTTCATTCTTGAGACTTTACTGTTTTGTTCAGTTTTCAGCATCAGCAGGCAACTGCTTTCAGTGAAAAAGCTGTGAAACATACTACACTCCACCAACTCAGCGCCAAATGACAGGAACAGTTAGCGGCTAGCTGATGAACATGGTGGAACAATCTGCTTCCAAGAGCAAGACAGTTCTTTTGGGGGAAAAAAACAAAAAAAACAAGTTAGGCCAAGTTGAAAAAAATTTAACTTCAGGATGTCTTTTCTAGCACGGACAGAGATGGAACAGACTTTGTGTATGGACGCAACATAGTGTTAATTCATAGTATCAACAATTAGGATGACAAGAAAATTGTAAACAGGGATCAAGAATATGATTTAGGACATCTTCAAATAAGAATAACAGAGCTAAAACAATGTGAGTCTGCTTATCTAGCCTTTATTCACAATATATAAAATGTATGGAGAAAAAAAGTGGTTGAAGACCGCGGCATGGTCTGTTTGTGATAACACAGCAATTAACTGTGATAAATCAGCAAAAATCGCAAATCTGTTGCCGTCTGTTCAAATCTATTGCCAAATACACATACAGAAATTCACATTAACTACTTAAATTCAGAGTCCAGTCTGAACTTCATAGATCTGAAACAGAAATTCCGAAATTTCTCCACAAATAGTGATGTAGTTGCTGCAGGACGGCACAAATGACATAGGAGCTCGGCAATCTTGCTCTTATATAGGAATATAACCAGAACACAACTAGTTGTGACCAGTTGAATCCCCTATTCCAAAGAGTCATGTCACAGATGAGTTGTGCTCACTGAACAGAGTGAATTAGATGGTGACTATTTGCAAACCTTTGCCAATTTGTCTGAGAGTGACTGTAGTCAGTCTGAGTTGGACCACCATTGTTTGTCAGGTCGCCTCCCACCAGGTGACCTGTGCAATCGCCTTGCTATCAAAAGTGGTCGATGGTGCTGCATGGCAATTGGTCTCTGACAGCAAAAAGAAAAACGAATGCAATCACCAGGGAACCACTGATCTTTCCTCGTTGCAAGGAGGTTGTTGTCCTATTTTTACTCGTGTGATAAAACTAACAATAATTAACAATACAGGAAAAAGCTATTGTAAGATAAAATGTCTTAAGTAAAAGTTATAACTTCATAACTCCATGACAATAAGCAGTTTAAGCAGTTCTTATGGCCACATATCACTACAATATAACATTTTCATTTAGTACAGGTTTATATGCTAAATGTAAATGGTAAAAAGGAAAATGTAAAATGTTTTTTGAAGCATTAAAAAATGAATAATGGAATTGGATGACCATTTCTATTTGTGTGCAAATAAAAAGCTCTATAAAAAACATAAAACTGTTATGACTAATATAATTTATGTTAGTTTTATGCTCAAAACTTGTTTCTGCTCACAAAACTGGCTGAGAAAGTAGAAAAACACAATTAAATGTTTATTATTAAAACAAATAAAACATCCATCAGATTAATACAAGCTATTTTTTTTTACCTGCGCTAAACATCTCTTACTCACTTACGCAAATAAAATGGCCATATGGTAATGCACTTCTGACTGAAGGTTATACCACTGAGACTAACAATTTGACACTAGTGGCATCTCCTACATTAGTCTTTTGCAGCAGTCCTTGGAAACTGAAGAGCCTAGAAAAAAAAATAGCGATGGTTACACAGGCAAAAAGAAATGCCATGTGAAAAATATTGCAGCCAAGATAAGAAGAAATACAAAATACAAAATCTAAATAGGATAACAGTTGGCACTGGTCAAGAATTAAGGACCACTTTACTTATTAGGATGAGTTAGTGCTACTAAAAACAAATAAAGAACCACAGCACCATTACAATCAATGTACTTGGATAAAGTCAGTCATGTTTGACATAGGCTGAATTGAGAACAATCGAAAAACCAAAAGATAGTCAGTAGAGGAGCAGGAATACAGAGTTAGACTGAGCAAACAACGAATCAAGGATGCAATAAGTAATGATGTGGAAAACAAAAGATATGGACTGTGAAGGCCAAAAACTAATCATCACATCCACAACTTTGCTGAATGCTTTCATCAATAACATATTAAAAACCTCGCCCTGTGAAAATATTTCAAGTGATGATTTCGAGGCCCTGAAGAAGCCTATGAAAGTTTACACACTGATTTTAACCACGTTCTGAGCTTCTCTTTTATTTATTTATTCATTTTTTTAGCGTTGGGAGGAATCTATACTTCCATCCATACAAATTTGATTTTTCCACATGAAAAAAAAAACATGTACAGTGAGCCACTCTCACACTAAAAAAAAAAAAATTGTAGCAAACGTAAATGGAAATAACAGTATATGAGGCAAAAACACAGAAACAAAGTGCCTAAAGATACCATTTAAAATTGGTTCTTTGCGGAGTTATCTGTTATGTGTAGACAACACTTATTCATCCATTGAGTCAGGTGCCTTTTTTATGTTTGAATGTTTCATAGGTCAGTGTTAAGTGGCTTAACAAACAGGAAAAACAGTCCTCTTAAAATGGTCAGGAACAAGGACTCAACTGAAAATGAGTAAAAAATAAATAAATAAATAAAAAGTCAACATACAAAGAAAAACTCTGAAAGACCTTCAGAAAGCCTATTGATGAGAACTATTGATGAACACCACTTAAAAAAAAGAAATTTCAAGAAAGTGTGGCACCTTGGAAGAAAAATACAAAGAAATGAGGTGTGGCTGAAGACATTTGCATAGTACTACATCTATATTTCATCTTGGAAATGTAATATTTTCAGTAATTCATCAGTCAAGTCAACCTGTCATCTCATTATTATAAATCCAAAAAATAAAATCTGCCAGTCAAACTGATTGATTGATTAAATAAATTTCATGAGACAATGACATTTGCTAAAAATTAAGTGGACCTCATATAAATAGCATTTGCATTATAATATTCTGTGTTTACATGGTTCCATTTTCCTGATTTGTACAGTGCTTTAGCAATGCAAAATTCCCTTTGTACTGTAAACGTCCAAAAATGACACCCAGCCATGTTATTTCCATCTTTGTAAATAAGCACCCCGCAGCATTGCTCGGCTGTGTCAGTGGCCTTGGTTGTCATGGAGGCTAACAACTCTCATTATGATCAAATGCAAAGGATGACATTACTCGCAGAGAGAAACAGTGCCAAAAGCGCAGAGATCAATTAGGGTCAAGGTTTTCACACCAGTGGTCCACGGATTTGCTCAGTGAAAAAAAAAAAAGAAAGAAAAAAATGTTTATGGTTTGAAGTATCGGTTAATAAGTAAACTTCAAAATGCATCTGTAAACAAGGCACTGAACACAAAGAGAATGAGCAGAGCAGAGGAGGAGTACAATGGAGCCAATAACAAAGAAATCTCTGAATCCACTGATAGATGCACAAAACATCATGGCAGACTGATACTACTGAGTGTAATTTCAGTGTTTGTGCTGCTGTGGCTTGAAATTTGACATTTGAAGCACTAAAATCTATTAAATCCATATCCATAATTCCTGTGTTTATCATGCACATATATAATTTTTATCATTTAAAAGATTTACATTTTAATATCTTGAATGAATGAAGTCTTAAATTTTAATGCAGTTTATAGACATAGTGAGCATATGGTAGGTCTGCTTATGAGTAATCAAGTGAATATATGCAAAGGGAAACTACATGATCACAGCGATCACACAAATCAAATATTGCCATATTTTCTGATGATAGGTTTCCTGCTGAATAATTGTAGCACTGCTTCCAATGGTCTTATACAGCATGAGATAAAACATGTTAAAGCAATCTTAAGTCGTGTTGTAGAAGATCGTAGTGGCATGCAAAAGTCAGGGCTACCCTGGTCAGTAATTCCTGTTACTGTAAGCAGTTAAGTGAGAAGAAGATGAATGATTTCCACATACCATTAAGTGAAAGATAATTTGCAAATTTTTAAGAGTGCAAAAAAGGAAAAGAGCACCACATAAACGTTTCTACACCCTGAGAGATTTGAGCTTTCAGATATCTTTTACCAAGGTCTCAGAGATAAATTGGCTTTTTAGGGAATTGGCTTTTTCACAATCATCCTAAGGAAAGGCCAGGTGATTTAAATATCAAAGCTTTAACTATACACTGACTCTTCAAACCTTGTCCCAACAATCAGAAGCAATTGGCTCCTCCAAGCAGCCTTTTAGTATGCTGAAAGTTAAAATAACTGAAGCCCGCAAAGCAGGAGAAGAAAAGAAACAAAGGGTTTTCATGTAGCCATTTCCTCAGTTCATAATGTAATTAAGAAATTGCAGTTAACAGGAACAGTAGGGGTCAGTGAGAGTTCAGAAAACTTCTTCAGAAAGAACAGCTATAAGAATGTGAGCTTTATGGAAATGTTAGCTGA